>ML682024.1:15578101-15590396 GCA_007922195.1 Podocnemis expansa
GAACCGCATGCTCGGTCAGCACTGGAGTCCTCTGGGCACCACTGTCTGGCTATGAATACAGCCGCAATTGGCCTCCAACTTGGCACCATGTGGTCCGTCTTCACTGGAGCCCTCTTGGTGCCACTGTCCAGATACAAATACACCGTGGGCATGGCGGGCACCGTAGCCCCGTTGGCACCACTCTACAGTGTGGGGGACAAATTAATGAGGGCTCTCAACCTGGAAAGAGAGACCACCGATCCTCCCCAGTGATGAAGGCCCGTTCCCAGCTGAGACTCAAATTAGCAGAGAATGAGGTGTGGTTCAGGATTTATTATTCAGCTGAATAACAAAAGGAACTGCATCAGAGGGCAGCAAAGAAGTGCTAGCCCCTCTGAGCAGGCCCCCCCAACAACTCGAGTGCAAAAGAGAGCCCCGAGGGGCAGCATCACAACATTTTTATCCAGTACAGTATGATAATGCTATGATAATGCTTACATGATTGACAATGTTTTAGAGACCCTTATATGGTTACATTAACATTATTAAATACATATTAATGATTAAAGAATGCATATAATTATCCCCGCCTCTGTTTACTGTTGACATCGTTTGCATTATCCTGGGCAGCCGCAGTACTTGCAAACTCATTAATTTCTGCCTAGAGATGCTGACCTTACATTCTTGTGAGGCTATGGTGCCAAGAAGGGTGAGCAGGAGATAGGAGGTAATACTCCCTTTTCAGTTAGAACAAAGACGGACAGTCTAGCTTACATTCCTTGTCCAGATGGTCAGGAGAAAAAGCATGAGAAAGGGGAGATAACACACTTTAACCATCAACTCTAGGCCGCTTGTTAAAGAAACTTAGATACATGACTTGCCAGAGAAACGACCCCACTACCATAGCAACCCACGGCTCCAACGAGGCCTACACTTCAGCACCTTTCTCACTGTCCTACAGAAGAGATTACATAGAATTTCCCTTACAACAGCTATGAATGAAAGCTGTGATCAGCCTCTAATTTGGGACTGCGTGCTCAGTTGGCACCGGAGCCCTCTCGGTGCTGCTCTCTGGCTATGAATAAAAGCCACAATTGGCCTCTAATGCAGCACTCCATGCTGGATTGGCACAGAAGCCCTCTTGGCACAGCTCTCCAGCTGCAAATAAAGAGCTGCAATCGGCATCATACTTCGCAAAGAAAGGGCCAGAGCATCTGAACTCCACGCCTTGGCAGCAGTTCCTCTTGCCAGTCGGCACCAAGGCTCTCTTGACACCGTTCCCCAGAAGAGCTCAGGTAAGCACACTCGTGGCCAACTCTGGCACCAAAGTGCCGGCGCAGTGTCTGGCCCTCCCCTCCGGGGTGAGTGCCTGGAGCCTATCACGGTACCACCCCACTGGAGGCCTTTGAAGTGGCAGAAACCCTTCGGCTCCTGAATACGCTGCAGGCCGCCAAAATAAATGGTAAGTCCGTCTTCCTTTCTTCCTCCACTTTACCCAGCACCAAGGGGAGCCGCTCACTACTTGGGCCCGTGCCACTGAGAAACTACAGGCTCCAACCCCTACAGCACTGACACCCTTGCCTCAGCACCGCAAGAGATCTGAGAGTACATTCCTCAGGCCCGGCTCCTTACTGAAGGATCTGCAGCACCATGTTTTTCCCGGCATTGCACTCAAAACCGGCTATCTCCTACTGAGGGCCTGGAAGGGGAACCCCTACTCAGTGCCATGGCCCCTGTGAGGGCACACCAGTACCAGGGTTGTCCCTTTTTCTGACTACAGCCACAAACAGAGCCCAGGGTCTTACAGAGAAGACCCTACCACACTTGAGCCCCTTCACCAGGCCACTGCCTACCTGGGTCAGGGTCACGCCCCTTGAGGGAGAGCAGGACCCCCTATTTGAACTGGGGTTCAAAACTTCTCTGGTTGCCATTATGATTCTCCCCCCTTATACTCGTGTCCTTCACACTGCTAGGACACACTGGCCTGAGCCAGCCTGATTCATCTTGGGTCCTCTAGGAGTCCCAGAATGTTTGACCCCCTGGTAAAAAAAAAAAAAGCATATTCATTTTTCAGCTTTTCAGCTGAGGGTTCCTGGCCATTACGCCTTGGTTAAAAGATTCCCTAGACCTTTGGGATGCTATGAAGAGTTTCAGCAGCTTCCTCCTACAAGAACACTTGGAGGATTTGAATGCTAAGGAAGGTGCCTTGACCTCTTGCAATGCCTTTACAGTGGCTTTTGATTGCTATGACCGTGGTTACGTGCCAAGCAGCCTGGCTTCAGGGTCTTGACCTCTCCCAGGACTTACAGTAGGCCATATCAAACTTCCTTTTAGAGGGACAGTCTCTCTCTTTAACCACCCATTGACTCCCTGATCCATGGTGACTGTGTCCATAGGTCAGCCCTTAGAGCCCTGGGTATGCTTACTCCCCAGGTGCCTCAACGTTCCCAGCCTACCACGACCCTTTGAACGTATGGGGGAGGGGTCCTTGTATTCTCCCCCCTCTCAGACAACCAAAATGGCTATCCTTTAGGAGCCTTTGGACTGTGGGATGATCGTTCCCTTTCCCCATTATAGGTGATCAACTCCAACAGGGTCATTTCTCCCTCCATCAAACCTTTGAACATCAGAGTGGAACCCTAAATGCTTTTGCTAGACGTCCCCTCACAATCAGCCTTGGGACACCTCTTCCTCCTCTTTGGTAACAATGTGCCTCCTTCTTCCCTTCCCATACCCTTCAGGTCAAATAAGGGCCTGGCCACCAGAGAATTCTCCTCACAGGCACTTGCTTCCAGTTGCATAAGCCCTTGGAGCCTTGGTCAGAACCCAGAGGTCATATAGGTATGCGAAGCAGGCACCTAATGAGCCGCAAAAATAAATAAATAAATAAATAAATAACCCTCTGAGGTCAAGGGCAGGATGCCTACACCTTGGCCAACTCCTTCCCAGTCAGGCACACTGAAAGGGTACGGTCCCATGTTGCTAACCCAAGACCACTCCTTATCTGTGTTGGCCTGCAATGGATTGGGGGGAAGCTATTGCAGGGTGATGCACCCCGACTCCTAGGTGATGGGTAAGAGGGCAAGCTTATACTCTTTTCTCCTCTATCTTCTCCAGCCATGCCTCCCCAGGCAGTTCCCCCTTTAATATCGGGGCCATGCTTTTCAGACTTCTATTAGGCTTTTGCCTGAGGGATCCTCGAGTCTCAACATGGGGGTTTTGCCTTTTCAGCCCCTACTCCTCCTCCCCAAGGACCTTCACCACTTTACGCTGGTCCTCCTTCCCATGGACAGACCTCAGTTTAGCCCCCAACTAGAACCTCCTCTGCTCTGGTGCCTCCGTCTAACCAGGCAAGGGTCGCTTTCCCTGAAAACCCTAGGCTATGTCTACACACAAAGTTTTATTTCGAAATAAGCCATTTTGAAATAAAACCCTTATTTCGAAATGACTTATTTTGAAATAAGGGAAAACCTATCAAAATGGCTGTTATTTATTTCAAAATAAGGCCGTTTGGACACGTTGTTTCAAAACAACTGTTTTGAAACAATGGTGTTGTTTCGAAACAACATGTCCAAATGGCCTTATTTCAAAATAACCATTTTGAAATAACAGCCATTTCAAAACAATCGGGATTTAACCTGTTTTGAAACAATGGTTCTTATTTCGAAAGGACGGGATCCATCCTTTTGAAATAAGAAAACATCATGTAGACCAAATTTATTTCAAAATAACCAATGTTATTTTGAAATAAAAGTGCTGTGTAGATATAGCCCTAGACAGCTGTCTAGGAGCTGCCTTGATCTTTCTATTGCACCCCTTTCCTCCCTAAACTTGCAACAGAGGGAGATAGTAGAGGATAGAGCTCCTAACCACCATTGGTATTCGTACACCTGAGTGAGCCATTTCAGGACCTGTGGTCTTCAGCTCAAGGTAAATCCCCTGCAGAACTCTGGCCCCAGGAAACTTACAGACCCTAATAGGCTGGAGAACCTTATGCCTTATGCGTGACGTTTTCATAAAGTCCCCTCTTGCCCTCTGTGTTCCTTAAAGGACACAGCAGTTCTTCCTTGTTTTCCCTAAGCAGAGATTGCCTTATGCTTTCCTCCTCTTCCTGGGTTCTTTCCCTCTTCCCTCCTCCCACTCCGGACCTTCCCAAGCCTTAAGCCTTCCAATACGTGGGGTGGTGCACCAATAACACTCCTTCCCTCAGAGCAGGCATTATAGATCACATCCGACTTGTGTCTTGCCTAAGGCTTCGTCTTCTCTCCTCATCAAGATCTATGCGAGATCCCTCATAGTTGGCCCATTGTAGCTGGGACCCAACACCTGCACCCGCCGCTAGAAATGAGTCATCCAGCTATGTTATGAAGGTTGACTGCCTCTCCATAGAAGTGAGAGTTGAGAATACCTTCCGAGCCATGTGCCCCCCTCCAAACACTCCGATTCTGGAGTTTGGAGGCACGACTGTCAAGGTGGACCTGCCAGATACGCCTTCCCTTGGTTCAGCACACCTCCCCCTACGCGAGTCCACGTATTGGGAGAGTAGAGTACAGGGGCAGGGGACAGAAATGTGCACCCAGCTCAGAAGTTGCATAACCCCCCCCCGACCCCCCCGGGGGGTCGGACCCCCCCGCCCGGGGGGCATTCCCCCCCTTTGGTCAGGGACAACCTAACATGGGGAATTCAATCACTTTTCTCTAGTTTCTCTCCTGATACTAGGATAGGTGTACCTAAGGGTTCCCCATTTTACTACTATAAGCTGCTCAAGGGTTGCCTCTAAAAAGGGGCCCTTCTGAGATGTCCACTTCTCTCTTTATGACGACCTCACTGAAGGAGTGTCTGTGACACTTCTGGGCCCCAGAGATGGGTCTGCCAAGCATTTAGGCCTTTTTCCAGGCCCTCCTTCCAGGCCCTCCATTCCCATGCGTCAACGGATGGAGGGGCGGGGGTCCCCACCCACTCCTTCCTTGTTATCCTTCTTCCTGTGTTAGCTTCCATATGGAGCTGGGATGCCTCAGTTTAGGCTGCCCCTTATCAGTCCTACCCATGGCATCTCCTGCCGGTATGCCAATGAGGAAAGACCTCTTGCCTATCTCCCATTTGGCCAAGGGATGATGTGTTCCCCACCCCAGTCTTGGTTAGTAACTTAACCCAATTGACCTTCCCCTTCTAGGGTTGAGGTGGCAAGGGCTGCAATTATTCCACCCTTGTCCTTCACCTGCAGCTGTGGGAGTCCGTTGACCTGGATCACAACTGCCTTTCTCAGGAGTCAATTTTTCAAGGAAGCGGCAACCTCCTACATGTAAGGCAGGCTTAGGAGCTGTGCCTGACAGCTGCTGATGTAAGGCAGGTTTAGGAGCTGTGCCTAACAGCTGCTGAAGTGGAGCAACTAATCTGCATGGGTCCTGTAGGGTCCTGTATTAGCATGGTGTTTGCATACTGAGTGCAAAGCATAGTGGGTAATGGTATTTGGGGTCAATCTACTGACAAATCTGTCTATATCCGTAATTCTACTGAAGGGAAATACAAAATACTGCCTTTTTGTAAATTGCTACTCTCTGTTTGTTTCAAATCTGTCTGGGTTAGTTAAAAGGTAAAAACTACCCTTAGTTAAAAAGAGGCTTGAAAGAAAGACAACTGCATATTTCAGCCTAAAAAAGACAAGAAAAGAGTGAGGCTTTATATTAGTTTCTTTTGAAGGAAAATAGTGTAAGTATTCCTCTCAAATGACAGCTCTAGCTAGGTCTTAAGTCCCTTTGGTATGTTAAGAGCGGTAGGTATTTACATACTACTTGATGTTTAAGAGCTCCTGTAAAGGGGAAAGGGCAGACCCTCTGAGCTGAGAAGAAAATCCTTTCCCCCCAAGCTCAAGTTTCTGAAGAGAAACAGCAGCAGATAGAGAGAGCAGGCAGTAAGCTGGGTGGAGTGAGTGACTGGAGGGTAGAGCTGGTGGGTGGGGCTGGCAGATGGTGAGAGGGGCTAGTGGCAAGTTGGGTGGTGTGAGTAGCTGGAGGGTAGAGCCAGCAAACAGCAGGTGGAGCCAAGGAACAATTCTATAGGATTAAGTGAGTGACTAATCGATGTTGTTGGCGGATAGCTAGTGTGAAAGACACTCCTTATGTACCCTAGGGTTTGTTGGGAGCCTAGTTAATACTGATTCCACAGATCAGTGCTGGTTTTTGCCATTAAGTCTTGTGTGTTCTGTTATGCAGTGTGGGTTGTTGGGAACTTTGCTCTGTACTAACTAGTTAGATCAGCACTATTTCTGTTATTTGACCTTTTGCACTCTGTTTTGCTACTATTAAAAGTTCTGTTTACTACACCCAGGCTCATGCATGCAAGCGGGGAACCCTTACCCCTTTGGGGTGCCCAGGAAACAGTGCAGGATTCCCAGAAATCTGGGTGGGGGCTCAAGCCAATTGGTGGTGCTACATTATTGGGAAACCCCTAGACATAGAACCCGGCCCTTGTTCTGCCAGCCTGCCCTGGCAGAAGGGTTACATAGGCTAGACAGTCTTGCTGGTGACAAGGATGCTCTTTGCTATTATGAGATAGCAAATTCCTCTACAATGAACCAGGGACTGCCCCTGCTGAGCTATAGTCTCCTGATGGAGTGGCAAATGACTACAGCCCTGCAAATCTGCGGATATCCACAGATATCCACCTTATATCTGCATCTGCGGATACAGCACAGATATCCATGGACCATTTCTTGCGGATGGAGGTTGGATATGGATCCACTTATTTGTATCCGTGCAGGGCTCTACAAACGACCCCCTCGGCACTCTCTTGCATGCCTTCTCTCGAAGATCTTGCACTTGCTGGTGTATCTGTAGGTGTTTGCCTGGTGGCCCACTGCTGCTTCACCCAATTTTGGGTGCTGTGCTATTTGTGGGTAGCCATGCTGACAGCAGTTAAGGTTCTAACTCCGCCCACCTTCCATAGTATGGCTAACAGTCACCTAATACTGAATGTATCCGAGAAGCTCTTGAAGAAGAACGGTGGGTTACTTACCAGTAACCGTCCTTCTTCGAGATGGGCTGCTCGGATTCATTCAGATCCCTCCCACCATCCCCGCTACTCAGAGTTAGCAATTAATGGGAACTGGGGAGGAGCAGGGCTGGGGCCACATATATGGCCAGGGGGTGGTGGCTGCCAGCCCTGTCCTGACAGGCTAAGGCTAAAGAGAAGTTCCAGCCAATTGTGCACTGTGGCATGTAGACACCTAATACTGATACTGAATGAATCTGAGGAGCCCATCTCAAAGAGGGACAGTTACTGGTAAGTAACCCACCGTTCTCTAAAAGTTAAAATTTGCACTCTATTCCCAGGTTGTGTTTTTTGCTCTGGGGGATGGGGGTGGTGGGTTATTTTGGTTGTTGTTGTTTTCTTTAAAAAACAAACCACCTTTTGTGTGAAAAAAGTACACAGAAAAAATAATCTCATTTTACAGTTTAAATTACTGATATCTCCAGATTTAAATCCCAGAAACGGTAGTAGATGAGTTAGTTACATATGTGTACAGAAATTATGGTGAAATGACCTGGTGCATTTTGCAGTAATTATGCAGTGGGTCTGATTTGCCTGACATCCCATGCAACGCTGATTGATTTGAGGGGGTACATTTCATGTAACTTTAGTTGATTTGAGGGGGTGCATTTCAAGCTCCTTGCCCTGGGCGCCAAAATTCCTCGTGATGGCCTATGTTTCCTCTAAGCTGTGCACATGTGTGCATGCGCACAGGCTGTGAAACCCATGCAGACAACAAAATAAAGCATGCACAAAAAAATTCAACAGTGCTAATCTTTTTATGCTACTTTAAAAAGGAGATTTCAAGTAGCATGTTTCAAATAAAGTTTTGTAATTTATAAAATAATTTCCGTCACCATATCAAAATAAAATTTAGACATTATTTGCATCATGCACACTTACTTCATTGCATTCACAAGTTTGACCACACTCACTGGAGTATGCAGAAATTTGGACACTGGTTCCAAAAATTTGCACAAACGAAATTTTTTGCGCATGCAGCCTATGAAAAATTAGAGGGACCACTGGTGATGGCACTGAGCTAAGCTAATCAGCAGACTTGGAAAGACACTTATTTCACATCTGCCCAAGAAGGCTGTGGCTATGGGGCACCCAAAACAGAAATCAGCACAGGAGTAGAATTTAATAATTGAAAACCTTCTGCCAGGGCACCTGGCAGGACAAGGCCGGGTTCTGTATCGGTGGGTTACTTACCAGTAACTGTCCTTCTTCAAGATGGGCTGCTCAGATTCATTCAGAAATAGGCGTCTCCGTGCTGGAGCGCCTGATTAGTCGGAACTTTTTGCCCTAGCCTGTCAGAAGAGGGCAGGCAGCCACTGCCCCCAACGCCAACCCGTGTCTATATCTCTGGCCGCCGCCTGACCCCTCCCCAGTTCCTAGGAGTCACCAACTCCAGATGTGGGGACGGGGGGAGGGATCTGAATGAACACATTCAGAAATAGGTGACTGCTAGCCATGCTGATGGATGGTGGGTGGAGCTGGCTCTTCTGCCTTCAGCACAGCATGTCTCCGATCAGGGTAGTTGTCCATGAGCAAGGTCCTCGAAAGGTCTAAGGAATCGACTTAAGGACTGTCATCCAGGCAAGGGTAACCTGGGATTGCAGGACCTAACCCAGTGGAGAAAAGTAGGCTCAGTTTGCCCAAGCACTAATTGTTGCGCTTGTGCAGGAGGGCCTGAGGTCACCTTACGCATAAACATGATACCAACACACCGTGGCTATAGTAGAGGAATGCAACTGTAACCGCTCTGCCTAAGAGCGTATTGGCAGAGGTGTGAGAGTGCCAGAGGGGTTAGTGTTCTGGCAGCAACAGGGGTTAACATACCTCCTATAGGGAAATCCAGAAGGCCATCAGATTGTCTGGCTGGAAGTGGTGGGTACCAACACTGCAATAAGCAGTGGAGGAGAGTAGTAGACCATGATTCCTTTGGTCTGGCAGTATGAAGCACTTGCCACCCATGAGCCCGATGGGAACGTGGATCTGACGCACTTAGCATCCATAGAAGGGATGGGCTACCAGAGATGGGTAGGGACTAGGAGAGCTACTGCGTCCTAGGATAGAAAAGGGGAACGTGTGGACAGCTGGAAGCGGCAGTTGATGACCTGATACAGCGCATTTGGGAATGAAGCACCCGGATCGGCATGGCAAGGGAAGGTGCCTGACCCACCCAACAGCCCTATACAAGGCAGACCAGGGGAAGAACTTCCTGCGAGCCTGATGAATATAACCCAGGTCTACATGAGCATACAGATGATGCTGTGATGGTCCCTGTTGAAGAGGACTGTCAGTATCAATAACCTTGTGAAGACACAAGGAAGTGGAATTATGGTTATTTCTCCCCCTTTTCTTTTTCAAATTTGATGGGTGACAAACAGCTGAAGGAGTATAAGGGCGAAGGGTTTTTTGCAATGAAGCAATGCCCAAAGGTAGGCTCACAAATTCGATAATCCTGGGAGCCAGATTTCTGTGGTCTACAGGGCTAAGCTCACATTGGCTTACATGAGCTCGTACCTCCGGAAAGAGCCCAATCTGTATGGTGCTGACCTTAGGCCTGGCAACGCACAGAGGTGTGTGTCAGGATTTGGACTCCCTGAAGGAAGGGCCCCTAAGGGGGAAAAACAAGATATACCGAAGGAGGGAGCAGCATCCTCCAAGGGGGCAAAGCAAAAGTCCACCACCCCGAAGGTGCACATCCTGCAGTCTCCTGTAGGATACTTCCAGTTTATCTGATGTGTCTTCTGTGAGTGTGCTACTGTTGTCATTAGATCCTACCGTGAGAGTGAATTCTATCAGGGGATGGCTAGCTCCCGAACTCCCAGTGGCTAGTCAGGATCTCAGGATGGGCATAATACGAGGTCTATCAAGCAAGAAAAGCCCCTAGTAGGCACCTAGGATGAAAACATAGAACCAAGTAGCGACTACTAGGACTAGAGAACCCTCAGAGCATGATGAGGAAGAGGGAGCTGTATCCCCAGGGCACCCAAACAGTGTTGTCCTGGAGCTGGGCCAGGATGACCACGGCACTATGGTCATCCCCAGAGAAGGAGCCCCGCTGGGTAGAGAAGGCAATGACTGAGACCAGACTACTACCCCTCCTGCGGGAGTGGTCTGTGGGCCATATTGGTGGAGCCCAGCTGGGGGTGCCCTCCGCAGGTCTTGGACGCCTGACTCTGGGGATAAAGACATCTTGCCTACCCACTGAACTGACCAGGCACCTTTGATTGCGAGTTTGGTGAGGAAAGCAAAAGGACGAGTGTGTTCACCTCAGATCAAGTGGCAAAGTGGGAGAGGAACACCGGAATTATTACGTCATCTCCTCTTACGAGTGTGACCTAAGAGCCCCCCCCCCCAATTGAGTGGGAGGGAAAGGGCACATCAGAGGTGTGGTAGTACCGGTCCGCCTCATCAAAGAAACCCCATGCATGGATGTTCGGATTTTATGACACATTCCGGGTAGCTGTGAACCAATGTTCCCTCTAAGTCGATGATGCAGCTGAGCAAGTTCTGGAGGCAGCTGAGCAAGTTCCCTGCTGGCTCCCTGACTCTCACTGGGTCCCCTTCCCTACTGCCTGCCAGCTCCCCCAGTGCATCCAACAGCTTGCTCAGCTGTATCATCAGCTTAGAGGAAACACTGACTGCAAATTAGCAAAAAGCAAGAAAATAGAATTAGATTAGAAATATCTTTCTTTTCTACCCTCCAAATTCACTGGAAGCCTGAGACGCAGATTTAGTGCTTGAGTTCTTGTCGCACTATGTCAGGGGTCTCAAACTCACAGCCCACTGGCCACATGCAGCCTCTAAAGCTATTTTCTGTGGCCCTCAATGACACCATTTTTACCAGTATTTGCAATATTGCTACATGAAAAGGTTTCAGTGGTGCAGCCCTCGGGCTAGTGTACTGGTCCTCATGCAGCCTGGCCATCATAGTGATTTGAGTTTGAAACCCCTGCACAATGTCAGACATTAGCCAAATAAAATCTAGCACGCAGGTTAGTCAGAACCAGACAGTAATCCTCAATTAAACATACTTCTTATTTAAGAATTCCTCCTGATCCTATGATTTAACCCTTCCTGAAATTGTAGAGCCTTTTATCAACAGAGAACTTATTGATATCCCTGTCTCTACGGTACAGTTATTAATTTTGTTGCCCATATGACCATTTTAGTAGAGTTTGGAAATTCAGGCTGCCATTTACTGGAGCAAGTAGTTTCCCTTCTTTTTCTGACAAAGCCCATAATGGACTAGTGAAAAAGGAGGGGTACAATTATACAATGTTGTGAATAACAAGAGAAAAATAGACTGAAAGAACAGAATTTCCAGATATGTTTTTCTGCTATGTTGCTGCTACTTTATTGCAATGGATTCTGCTTACAACCCTACATAGAGAACATTGTTGCACTTCCTGAAGTTGTGAACCAGAATGTTTACACATAACACTAAACAATCTATCATGAAAGAAACGAAGATGCATTCACGTGAACTTGAGTGCAACATATTCTGTGTATTCATACTATGGTGTTCATCTGTTTCAGGAATGAAGAAGTTTAAAACACTTGGTTAGGTGGAATCCTATCCTTTCAAGATCCAAAGGGGCAGCTGTGTTAGTCTAGTTCAGTAAAACAAAGAAGGATCCTGTGGCACTTAAAGACTAACAATTATATTTATTGCATGAGCCTTTGTGGGAGAAACTTCAGTTCATCTGATCCTTTGAAGATGGAGGAACTTAGGATGCAAGTCTGATGAAGTGGGATTTTTCTCCCACAAAAGCTCATGCAATAAATGTAATTGTTAGACTTTTACCTGCCACAGGGCTCCTTGATCATTTTATGACATACTGGGTGCAAGCCAAGTTGCTGGGTGTAAGCTGAGGTGCTATGCTGACATCACTTAGTGCCTGCATCAATGGCTCTGTGTGTATGTCTGTCTGGGATTGGTTGTGTGTGTGTGTGTGTGTGTGTGTGTGTGTGTGTCTCTCTCTCTCTCTCTCTCTCTCTCTCTCTCTCTCTCTCTCTCTCTGCCTGGGATTGTGTGTGTGTGTGTGTGTGTGTGTGTGTGTGTCTGTCTGTCTATGTGTCTGGGGGTTGGCTTGGGGGGTGTGTGTCTGTCTATCTCTGTCTGGGGTTGCACCTTCCACAGATATGAAGCTGCGTGGTATGAAGGACTCAAGGGCCACTCTGAGGTCCCTCGGGATCTACACCCCGCAACCTGTTAGGTGTTTCTCGAAGTCGCACCAGCTACAACAGCAGCTACAGCAACTGAAACAAC
>ML682025.1:0-29227 GCA_007922195.1 Podocnemis expansa
CCCATCTTAATATCAAATTGATATCAAATTCATATTTAATCCTTATGAAAGGCTCAGATCAAACCAGCTGTCAAATTTGTATGGTGAGGAGAGCTATGTATCTTATACTACCATCCAAACACAGTTTAGCATATTGCGCCTTCCTCTCCAAAATAGGAAAGTAATATGAAAGACAAATGTACTAGGTTACTGGTCCAACCATTTATTTTTTCATTTTAAGGTAACATAGCTCTTTTGATGCATTTAATTCTTTTCAATCTTCTATATAGTCAAAATAAAGAAAAGTCTCCAATTTGCCAGAATTTTCTTTTGATTTATACAGCTTAAGTGATCACCATAAATATTACACATTGGAGTGTTGCTCAAAAAGTGCACAATATTGCATCCTGCTGTTCACTTATTCTCATGTCAGTTCCTAATACTGCATTTTGAACAATAATACTGCAGAAACTCCTTGAGATGTGATACAATTACACTGGTATCATCCATTTCACAAAAGCAGAAAATATTTGCTCTTAGTTTTGTTCACAACAGTTCTAGTGTGACTCTGCAAAGCATCGCATCCAGTACAGAACTGCAGACATTTGTGTAAAGCTTGGTAACTTTTTAATACAAACACCATTCTAAAACATTTAACTCTTCTCCTTCCTCCTCCCTACATTTAACACACAATTCACCACAACTTTGAACAAAAGCAAATTGGACTAAAATAGCACACAAACAACAGTGTCTCAGGGTGTCCTTTAATGAAGGTACAGCATCTGTGTTTCCAGAGAGACAGATGTACAATAAGATTTGGAAGAATGAAATAGCAACTCCCTTGCATCTGCTGAAGCATTCACTTTAACATTGAATGGTTTAACATATCACATTTTTATAATATAGCAGACAACAGCACAATTTCCAAGGGAACTAAAATGTGCCCACTAAAATGACTTAACTGGGACATCCCCAACAGAGAGTCATTTGGGACTGACTGGCCCTAGTTATTGCCCTTTACTAAACAACTGCCAAATTCAAAAGGTAGTTTAGTGCAGTGTACTTCAGTTTAACTAACCAAACTTGTTGACAGGAGAGACTGAAGTTTCTAAAGAATTGCTAGTGATTTTGTGTGTCTCCAATTTAAGACACCTTAAAGGAGTTTGATTCTGAGAGGGAGGATACTCACCTCTGCCAGAAAAATTGTGGCATCTTAAATCACCCATCACTTTTGAAGGATTTTGTCTTTCATTCTTAACTTACATTCAAAATACATCACTGGCCTTTGACTGAACCAATTTAATACTATCCCTGTTCCTTTGCCCAAGTCATCTAAAAAGTAAAGGTAACAAGGCATGATTAGTTATTAAGAATCCAACTCCTCATAAGTGCACTGTGCTACATGGCCATAGAAGCCTCATTTAGTGTGAAGTTCCAACTTCTTACTAGGACTGCATCACGTCATCATTGAAATGGCATGCTTGATTACAATTGTACATACTATAATGTATCCATCTATACGTTGTCTTTAAGAGAACTTTTACACAGTCTAAATGAGGGGTTGCTTGCAACCTGTGATACCAGGGTTGCAGAGATGTTCCTTTGTATTAAGTGTGTCCTGCACATCTCTACTGGTGTTAGCTGCCAGTTTCCACTCTGTCTTAACTGCACAGCCTGACCCACTTAAGTAACCTTTGGAGCACCTAAAAGTCTGAAGGATGTAAACAAGATAATTACATTTCTTTGATTTCCTCAGTGGAGATGCAAATCTTGACTGCTGTAGAGCAATGAGCTATTACTGCACAAAGTCAGGAAAACCACCATAAAAGATGAATCTTACAACCTTTCTACTCTTCACCTTAAAAGAAACCAATACACATACCGGACAAGACTGTAAGAGATGCATTTCACCTCTATGCTTCTCTGCAATGCAGAGAGGAAAATGTATACATATTAATTGCTCACAGCACAGGAAACTGGTCATGGATTTACAAAAAATGTTAACTGAGAAAACATGTTTAAAATGAGATCTTGCAATTAGGTTTAAAAAAGAATAAGTGGATATTTGTGCCTTACAGATCTGATAGGTCATCCTGGGTGACTTCTCCCTCCCCTATTTGTGTCACAGCAACACATGACCATAACCTGCTCTCTCCTTGATTGAAGCAGTGTTAACTATGTAACCATCACTAGCAAGAATAACTTGACAAAGCAGAGAAACCAAGTGAGACATCCTTCCTATCTTCTGTTGTCTGTTTGACCAAGAACAGTAAAGACAAGACTAGTTTAGGTAGTGCTTGAGATGAAAAAACAAATGGCTCACTATTGACTTCAGAGAACATTTCATACTCAATATTTCATTTTGGATTTCCCTTGCTCCCCCAGCTGAATTACAAATAATTACCAAGCAAAAATATTCCTCCTGTGTCTTATACCACAAGAAGGAGAAAAACAGAATTCACAGCTAATTTAGACACTTTTCATAACAAGGAAGATAGAGGATATTAATCTTTTCAAAATTTTGGTCCTAAAAATGTAATGCTATCCTGACTAAGCAATATATTCTGCCATGTGATACGGGAGTGCTTTGACTGAACAAAATTTAAAAAAGAAACCTTGAAATCTGCCTGCACTACCCATCACAAACTTGGTGCCAATACCTTTAAGAAACTTCACTCATGCATTCAGTTAACAGTCATCTCCCTTTTGACAAGCTTAATCCAGAAGAGTAATGTCATACCAATTTTTTTGCAGACTGATCAATCTGACTTTAACACATGAATTAAGCTCACTGAACGTTAACAACTGGTCTCTGTTAGTTCAAAACAGAAAGGTGCACTTAGTAAAGGCCCTAAGGCACCATGCTATCAGCAATTTATAGTGGCATTTCCATGAGAATATTCAGAGTTGTCACAGTTGTCTGAACTCATTTCCCTTTAAAATTTTAAAAAGCCCAACTTCTGCAAAGAAAAAAATAGGGCACAGTTAAGAGAGACAGTGCCCCCACCCATTATAGCATAAGCCAAAAAGCCATGATTTATTTTTTTTAAACATCTAGAAGTCATTTTATGCTATACAATTTATGTCCTTAATTTCATATGAAAGGAACAAGTCATTTTACGGCAGGGAGCTGGTGGTGGGTAATGTTGCAGTACTCAGACAATGACGTACAAGACATTTATCTGCAGTAGGATGAGGACAACTATGGCAAAAATGGAGAAACAAAACTGGATTGATCTTATTACTGTTAAAACTGTTCTGACAGCAGTTCACATAATCTCTGAGATACGGCTTCTTTACTTGTGCGTAGTGTGAGTCTATACATCTGAAAGAGAGCACATATGAAAGCTATGTATTATAAAGACAACATAGAATAGGTCTGCATTCAGAATGCACTTATCAGAAAAAGTGTACAGATTAAGTAACAAAGCAGTACAGGTGCCACTTGGCCATGATATGAACAGCTAGTGATTTCCATGTTAGACAACTTTACTCAGACACAAGGAACATTTACAATCTGCTGGGAAAGATCCTTTGAGCTCTAAAGGTGTTTAACATACTTCTCCCACCGTGCTTTCCCCAAACTGTGCTCTTATAGTTGTTCTTCCTTAACCACCCATCTACAAATTTCAAATCTCTCCCACTATGCTTGGTGCTGAAACATGGGTAATCCTTGAAAGCACACAAGTGATCATTCAGCAGGACGAAGAGAAGGAATGGCCTTTGAGCTACTAAATATATTCTCACTAATACCGAAAAGCTGAAATTTGTAAACCAAACCTGGATTCTCTCAAGGCAATACATTTCACTCCAACTGAGAGCCAACACAACCTTCCAAATATGGATTTTCTTCAACTCCAATATCACCAGGAAATATAAAATGCAACCATCACATCCAGTCCCTTTGATTTTACAATAGCAGCAAACAACTGCTGTAGATTTGCATTCTTCTGCTGCTAGTTCAAAAAGCAGTAAACAAAACAGAGCTATGGTTTTGTTCCTTTAAAAACGGAGAGGGTGGCAAAAAATCAGATTTGTCTAAGATGTTGAAGGAAAATTTATTAAAAAGATTTCAACCTTCAAAAGAGTATCAAATATACAAAAAAGTCTGTTAAGATTAATGGAGTGTCCTTTACACAGTAAGGAGAGCTGTAGTTTGATGACAGGATGGAGTATATTCCAAGAAAGTCTCAGATTAATACAATATGTGAGCATATATGCAAAACAGTAGGCTAAAATCAACTGCCTACATTTTCATCCTATTTGGGGTTTATTGATTGTGCCCTGCAGATCCATGGCTATCCACTTGAGATCTACAGGTATATCCACATCTGCAAATGCAGATACCTGCAGGCCCATTGTTGTGGACTGGAGAATGGAAGCAGATTTTATTTTATCATCTGCCCAGGGTGCAATCAATCAATCTCTGCAGCTGCTGGTATGATCCAGGTCAGCAGCACACAGGGGAAACAAAGGAAGTGCTCTAGCCAATCCCAGCTTAGCTCTCATTATGGTGTGCCAGCCAATCACTCTCTTAGACTGACTGACAGTCAGCATGCTGGCCTTTGGTTGGCTTACTCTCCACAGGAGCTGCACTTACTTTTTCCTTTTCTTGTTTGCTGTTTGTGTGCCGTGCTGTCAGAGATTTCCTTGGCTAAGGAACTCTCTCACTAAACCACGCAGCGAGAGAACTGCAAAAAAGAAAAAGTGGGCAGGGCCTGCATGGGGAATGAAACAATCAAAAGCCAGCATGTTGACTGAGTGAGCCCAAGCCTGGGTTCTGATGAGGATGCGGATACATATAAAACCTGGAATGTGGATTGGATAGATACTGACACTGAGTGGATGTGGATCCACATTTTTGTATCCATGCAGGGCTCTATTTGTTGACTTTGCCAGCTGACTCAGACACCACATGACTACTACTATTGCAAATTTAATATACCTAATGTACTCAGTCAGAATAAATCACACACATTGGTAAGATACAATTTTGTTCAGTTTCTGCAAGTCAAAACTTACAACTAATTTGCAACTATAAAAGCAGAGATACCTGTGCCTGAAGGTTGGGTTCAAGACGCAGTAAACATCCAATCTGGGTAGTTTTTGTGTGTATTATACCAGCACCAACAAAATTAGCAGGATTAGGATCTACTTCCTCAAGTAGTGCAGAGCCAAAGCCAATGATCTAGTAAAGAAAATCCCCAAAAAGACTTTATTTAGACATGGATGGGAAGACAAAAGTACGAAGTGTCCAAAAATGCTCATGACACAGCCAGGCCATCTGATCATGATCACAATCACCAGTTAACTGACTTAGTTAAACAGACAAGAAACACAGCTCTGAGCGTTGACTTTAAAGCAGCAACAGTATTATAAGAATTCTATCATCTTAACACACCTCCCATACCAGAGCCTGAGCTTTTAAGCTCGTCATGTTTGGCACTCTACCTTGTTCAAGAAGTAACACTTATAAGTAGGAAAAGGGCAAGGAAAAGTAGCAGCTTCTCCAGATTCAAACATTTAGGTCCTTCCTTCACACCTGTCACTCAGACCGTAACCCACTTCTTCTCACCTGCTCCACTCCCTCTAGTCTCTCCCTTTCACTGTCTTTCCACTTAATCACCTCTTATGTAAACCCCACCCACAAAAGACTCAGGGGAACATGATGCTTAGTGCTTTCATACTGATCACTGCTTGTATGCTCTAGCTCAGGGTTTCCCAACCTTTTGAAGGCTGGGGGCCCCTTTTCAAAAGAAACCTGAAGCCCCAGATAGGAATGTAACGTTGCTGGTGCAAAGGGGGCACAACAATGGGGGAGGGGCTCCAGAGGAATCCAGCAGAGCTGCAGTGGAGTCCAACCCCTGCACCACGGAGTGGCAGCGCCATGATGGCGGGTGCCAGAGGAAAACCGGCAGGCCCGCAGCCGGGGGGTTGCCAGTGGGGCCCCTGTGAGGCACCCCAACCCCCTCTCTAACCCCCACCCTGGCACTGGCTTTCCCCACTGACCCAGGCAGAACCCCCCCCACACACACACCCTTTCCCAGATGCCCATCCCCAACCCTGACTCCCCCCACCCAGGGCCCCCTTGATCTGAGCATGCTCAGGGTGGCAGGGGAGTTTTAAAATTTAAAACTTCCAGCCTGGGGCAGAGCAGTTCCATGCAACTGTCTGGCTCCTGGCTTCCCTGGCATCATCCAGCCCCGGGTCCCAGCCTGTCTCCAGACCCCTTTAAGTGGCTCTGCAGACCACAGGTTGGGAACCACTGGTCTAGCTGTTTCTCATCCCCTTAGCCTCATTTGTAGATTTAGGTTACAAGCTCTTCAGGGGAAGGACTACCTACTATTCTTTGTACAGTACCCAGGACATTGAGAGGTCTTAATCTTTCTTGTCCCTATACAGTACTGTAATAAGCATGACTAATAATCAGAATTAGAACTTTCCTAAGTTCAGGAGAAGGTTCTGTAACTCGAATAATCGTTCAGCCCTACTTCCAGTTATAACTATTACATTCGAGTATTCCTGATTTTTAAAAAATCCATCTTTGGAAGCATGGTAAGCATAACATTATTTCCTCTTAAGCAAACTCGTGTGGATCACTAAGACAGCAAGCTAATATTGTACATTCAGAAACTGCTTGCTTTCATTAATTAAGGAAATTCAAGGAAGGAACTTACATAGGAAACCTCAGCATAGAAGGGATATGAACCAATCCAGTCAGTCAGTTATCTCCCCCCGCCCCCCCCCAACGGGGTAAATCACTGAACAAATGGATATATCGTGAAAGGACAATGAACCAAAGTGGCCAACAATCGCTTTTTCTTGACACACCTCTGATACTAAGAGGCATATTGATATTGGTCTCCCTTGCTGTCTCCAAAATACAACAATAAAATAAGCAGACATCTATTCTGTTTAAACTCCTAACAAAATTAGGAATCTAAGTTTTTAGCAGCATGATACAGATCAGAAAAGGTAATAGAGGTGATCAACAAAGTCTTTCTACATGCAGTACGTTTCAAGAGGGGAAATAACTAGCAAAGAAAGCTTCCCATCAAAACACAGCTTGTGGATTGCACACACTGTTCTTTGCCATACATAAACTGATCTTCTACCAAATTGGAGACCAGACAGTCTCCTCTATAGAGTTCTCACCTTTCTCTATCATAATCACACTTGTATAATTCTGAAAATCCTGGTCAGAACTCCCATTCACATTCAATAGGAACTGGGCACATTTCTTTATGTCCCTTTGAAATTCCCAATCTACATGCACATTGATGACACAAGATTAACCACACACCTGTCAAGCCAATGAATTTAAATTGTCTGTTCAAAGCTTTTGAGGCTTCTTACTAGCTCTCTAAGATGGTGTTCACATCCATTTGTACATCTCTGTGCCTAGGTGTCCCACACTGTTGAATGTGGGGTATCTGATGGCTAATCTGATTTCAACTCCAGCTGTCAGGCAGCATGCAGTAAAGTTTCCATTGGAATATTTAGTCATGTTAAGATTTCATGATATAGCCAATTATAACAGCAAACTGAGGAGCAATAAACAGAGTTAGGGCTGAAGGATTTCACAATATCAAGAAAGTCAGTTTTCTCATTGCTTTTTTGGTCACCTATAGTTAGTCAAATATTTTGACAAGAAGGAAAATAATTTCATTATTTATTTTTACAAGTTCTAATAGAAAAGTAGGCTCTGAGGTTACCTACAATTCAATTTCATGACTGAATTTCACATTTCAGTGTAAAGATCACTTCAAGGTTCTTCACAACAAGCTATAAGAAACTTTTAGAAACAAACCGCACTGGATTAAAACCTATGAAAATCCAACAGATACTTCCATCCTGCTAAATGTTACTACTACCCTGACTAATTTGCAATATGCTCATAACTAAGTAGCATAATCCAAACACCCTGAAGAAATAAAAAAAAAAAGGAGAAAATAAAAGTCAGCCTCGACAGAAGCATTACTTTGTTAATGCCACTGCCTCAGTGACATTAGTTTAAATACCGCACTGTTGCCTACCTTTGCCTTTGTGATCTCTGTATCCATTGGATGCTTTGCTTTAAAAATTTTCTGCATTTCTTGCTGAGGACTGAGAGAAACACACAAGATAGTATCACACTTTAAGACATATAATACAATAGCATTGATGGTATAGTGCTGAAGCTCAACAGTATTTACTTGTATTGAAGTGGCACTCACAAGCCTCAATCAATCAGAAATGAGGCTCCCATAAACTAGGTACTATTCAGCATTGCCCTTCTCTGAGAAGTTTCTTATATGGGCTCAAATCTTACTTGCTCAGCTGTTTCCAACGCTGGAAGAAATCTTGAGAAGCCATCTCTGTAGGCTGGAAAAATTTGTTCAATGTGATGGGTAGTTTTACTGAAATATTTTGAAATGTTCCCCCATACCTGCATGCAGAACAAAAAACGGGATAGAAGTTATGATGAGTTCCAAAGGGGCAGCCGTGTTAGTCTAGTAAAGCAAAGAAAGCAAGGAGTCTTGTGGCACTTAAAGACTAAAACAGATGTATTTATTCCATGAGCTTTAATGGGAGGAAATCCCACTCTGTCAGACACTTTGAAGAGGGTGAACTTAACAGAAAGAGATGAAAATAAATGCAGGGGAGTGCTAGACATGAATCAGGTCATATTGCAACAGCAAATCAGAGCATTTGTAAGGATTCAGATTCTAGGAAACAGCACACACAGAGGGGGGTGAAGTCAAATTACCTGTTATAACGTGAAAAGAATCCATAGTTACAATTCAGCCCTGCTTTCACACAATCTAATATGCATATTAGTTCAATTTTGGCTGTTTCTCTTTGAAGACTTGATGTCCCATTGACTTTCTTGAGGACCATCATTAACAAATCATCAATGGAGTGATTAGGAAGACGGAAGTGTTCAGCAACTTTTTTGTGTGTGTGTGTGTTGATTTCTGATGTCAGTTTTGTGCCCATTTATTCTTCTGTGTAGCAATTGTCCTGTTTGTCCAATGTATAAGGTGTGGGGGCGTTTCCAGCACAGGGTAGCATAAATCACATTAGTGGATGAGCAAGTGAACGACCCTTTGATGGAGTAGCTGGCTTGATTAGGTCCTATGATGGTGTCTTTTGTGCAGATATGTGGACAAAGTTGGCAGTGTGGCTTGTTGCCAGGATATGTGCCTGCTTTAATGTTTCTGTTGTTAGGTCTGTAGTTGCTGGTGAATATCTGTTTAAGGTTCGGGGGCTGTCTGTAGGCAAGGAGAGGTCTGTCTCCCAAGGCTAGAGAGAGTGAGGGTTCATCTTTTAAAATAGGCTGGAGGTCCTTAATGATCTCTTGTAGAGGTCTGACTTGAGGGTTGCATGTGGTCACCAGTGGTGTCTATTGCTTTCTTTCCCGTAGTAGACAACTGCAGGGTACCCGTCTGGCTCTGTCCATCTGTTTCCTTACTTCTCCAGGTGGGTACTGTAGTTTTAAGAAAGCTTGATAGAGATCCTGAAGATGTGTGTCTCTGTCTGATCCCTCAGACAGAATGTGGTTATATTTTAGGCCTTGGCTGTAGACAATGGAGCGTGTGGTGTGTTTAGGATGGAAGCTTGAGGGATGTAGATAACTATACCGATCAGGAGGTTTTTGGTATAGAGTGGTGTTGATGTGTCCATCCCCAATTTGTACTGTAGTATCCAGAAAGTGGATCTCCTGTGTGGAGTGGTCCAGGCTCAATCTGATTGTGGAGTGGAAATGGTTGAAGCAAAGGAGAGGTGCTTTGATATGAGACTTCAGGAAGTGTTGTTCTAAGTCACCCATAAAATGTTGGCATATTGTAGGGCCATGCGGGTACCCATAGCAGTGCCACTGACTTGGACATACAAATCATCCTCAAATCTGAAATGGTTGTGGGTGAGCACAAAGTCACAAAGTTCAGTCACAAGCTGTGCTGTGGCATCATCTGCAATGGTTCTTCTAATAGCTTGTTATCTATCCTTGTGTGGGATGTTGGTGTAAAGAGCTTCTACAACCATAATGGCCAGGATGGTGTTTTCAGGAAGCTCACCCATGGATTGGGCTTCCCTCAGGAAATCCATGGTATCTCAAAGATATCTGGCTATATGGACTCCCTCCTCAGACCCTATATTATCAACATCCCTAGCTGAGCACTCCCATCTTCCTAATCACTCCATTGAAGATTTGTTAACGATGGTTCTCAAGAAAAATCAATGGGACATCAAGACTTCAAAGAGAAACAGACAAACTTGAACTAATATGCATATTAGATTGTGTGAAAGCAGTGCTGAATCATGACTATGGATTCTTTTCACATTGTAACAGGTCATTTGACTTCACCCTCCATGTGCTGTTTCCTAGAGTCTGAATCCTTACAAATGCTGATTTGCTGTTGCAGTATGACCTGATCTCATGTCTTACAGAATGAGATGAAAATAAAATGCAGGGGAGTGTAAATTCTCCCTCTTCAAAGCGTCTGACGAAGTGGGATTTTTCTCCCATGAAAGCTCAAGTGATGAATAAATCTGTTAGTTTTTAAGTGCCACATGACTCCTTGCTTTTCAAGTATGAGCAGCTACAGATTGTATTTCAGAACCAATGTAAGAAAAAAAAATCAAATCTGTGGAAGACACAGATTTGTAATAGTGGTAAATCAAATGACAGTGCTGGCCAAGGTCATAGGTGTTAGCTAAGTGTGACAAACTCATAACTGGAAATCAAAGCAGCTCACCTGTACGCTAGTTCATGTCAGAACAGATAGTAGTCTGATAAAAATGTACTTAGTGCTTAGACTCTATGGAAAGATTATAGATTGCTGTATGCATTAATCTCACTTGTAATGCCTATAATACAGATTAAACTGAAAAATATAAAAATTTGTTTTATAATTATAAAGATGCCTGCTCTGAACTTGTGACCTCAGCAAGAATATCTTTCATCTCTTTGCTGTTTAGAGACTTTCATAAGGGCTGTAGCTAAGAAACAAGAAACAGATCTCCAGGGTCAACCTTGGTTAAGCCGTAAAAGACTTTAAACGCTGACAGATTACTACCTCTCTGCCACCTTTGAATCTCAGACTGAAATTTGTGTTGATATGCTTGCATGCTTTAACCTATAAATAAATTTATTTTTATATTTAATAAACCTTTAGTTTATTACAGGATTGGTTACCAGTATTGTCTTTGGTGTGTAAGACCTAAGGGACAAACTGATCTGAGGTTAGCAATTGGTATCTTGGAACTGGAAGCAACCTGAATATTTTGCTATTTTTATGCAAATGACCATTTTTTACCAAGTCCAAGTTGTTTGGGTGGCTACAGAGTGGTGAGCCTATGGAGACTGTCAGACTCTACGGTAAGACTGTTACAGTGATCTAGTAGTTCACATGTGTTACTGCAATCTAATTCTACAATAGACAACATAAATCTAATCTATAATATGACCACCAGTCTGGAGTGTCTCCCCTGCTTTTGACAGTCTGCCCCAAGACTGATGGTCATGGTCATGAGACACTCCAGAGATCATAACAATTACATTGTCTTATGAGGCGATCATTTACTATTTCATGCAGGATACAAAGAGTTCTGAAACAATTGTACCTAAGACTCAGACTATTGATTATAAACTCCTTTTTTGGAGGGACAACATGCAGGAGAACAGATAAACATTTGTACTTATGAGTATAGCAGCAATTCTTAAGAATTTAGAAATAACTCATTTTAGATGCTTATGAAGGCAGAAATAATTAAAATGCATTAACACTTCAATAAGAATTCCACTAATCTGAACAGGAATATAAATTCTCATTTGGAATGCTAACATTTTAGATTATGACAGACAAACATTGATAAGGAGACTATAGTTATGAGTGTAAATGTATTAAGGCCAATTGTAATGGGGAAAAAGTGAAAAATACAGTTAACAGCAGTAATAGTGTCTGTTACTGTCTATTTTAACAGTGACTGTCTAGATGGAAAATTAATTTTAATCCACAGCAACAGAATGACTGGAACTATAAGGCTGGTCTGAATCGAGATTATGGATTCTTTTCCCATTACAAAGGGTAATTTGACTTCAGGCTTCCCATGGTTTGAACCTGTAAACTGCTCTGATTTGCTGTTCCTATATGACCTGATCCTATGCTTTACACCCCCTGGCGTTTAGTTTCATTCCTTTCTGTAAGTTCACCCATCTTCGAAGCATCTTCTCCCACGAAAGCTCATGCAAAAAATAAATCTGTTAGTCTTCAAGTGCCACACAACTCCTTGTTGTTTTTTTACTGGACTAGACTAACACGGCTATCCCTTTTTAAATTAAATAGGCATCACAGAACAAAGACTATTCATTATTTGGAAAATCTGCTTAAAACAGCTCTCTAAAATGCCCATTATATGCTCTCTTTTGCCCATAATGTATAAAATGCCTATTATATACCTTCTAGCTTTGATATTTGCTTATATGAAGATCCCACAGTTCGGTAAAGAGAAACTCCTATATCTTCCTTTATTAAACAAGTCCTAGCAGCTAGCACATCAGCTAATGAACTTAGTCATTTCAGAGCAATTCTGAAACTAAAACTTCAGTTAGCCAAGCTTAACGCATTATTTATACTAAGAACCATCAACCTGGGTAAATCAAGGAGTTATCCAAACCAAGTTTACTTTATAGTTCACATTGCCTTGTTTACTGTTTTGTACTTCATTCATCTGGGACACTGAAAACACAGACAACTGCTACTTAGTTTCACTTTCGATTTTCATTGGAATATCCTGGAAGCGCATATGTAGGTTATAAACACTGTAGAAAAATCAATTTAAAAAGTTCTGTTGTAACAAACACCTAACAAGTTTATCTTCAACTTTCATATAAGAAAATTTCCTTTCTATACTGAGAAGCGATCTAGAGTTCAACCTCACTGAATAAAATAGAAAGACAGACACCTGTCCAGTTAAGTTACCTAGCATATTGTTCCAAAGAATGACCATTTCAAATTAAATCAAATCAAATCATAGGGCTGGAAGGGACCTCATTTGAGTTAACTGCATTGTTGTTATAGCCATGTTGGTCCCAGGAGATTAGATACACAAGGTGGATAGTATATTTTATTGGACCAATATCCACAGAGCTCCTCTTCAGTTCTGGGAAAGGTACATGGGGGGGGGGCATGGAAACACTGCAATTAAAAAATCTATGACTGTGTCAACTGTCGAGGGCTCAGGCTAAGGAACAGTTTAACTGCAGTATAGACATTTAGGTTCAGCCCTGAGCCTAGGCTCTAGAGCAGGCATGGCCAAACTGCAGCTCGCAAGCCGCATGCAGCTCCATCCAAGAAAAACTGCGGCTCCCCAAAAAGCACAGCAGGGAAGGGCAGCATGGTGGGAGACGGGCAAGAAGTGTGCAATGGTCAGGGACTGCAGAGGCAGCTGTGGCACGGCAAGAGCTGGCAGAGAAGCGGGGGGATGGTCACTGCCGCCAGAGAAAGGCAGCGGGGTGAGAGCTGCAGCGTGGTGACAGCCAGCAGAGAAGCGGGGCATGGTCACTGCTGCAGGTAAAGGCAGTGTGGTCAGAGACTACAGGGAAGAGCAGCGTGGTCCAGCCAGCAGGAAAGGGGCAGCGTGATCAGAACTGGCAAAGAAGGGCAGAAGTCTGGCATGGTCAGGGAGAACAGAGAAGGAGCAGCATAGTAAGAGACTGCAGGGAAGTGGCAACAAGGTTTGGGGAGAGAAGCATGGCATGGTTGGAGAAGCCCCAGCACGTTTAGATTTTCTCATTGGGCCTAATGCAGCTTACTCGTTTTTAAAATAAAATTGTGTTTTAGAAGTCCTAAACGTGATGTGGAATACTCAGAAATGAAAATACAAAGGAAAAAAGTTTAAAACTGAATGCAGATTACTTTCAATTTTTAGCACAACTTACTGCTGTGAAGCATTGTATTCCACAAATACATTCAAAACATTGTGCAATACTTACAGATCAGCATCTCAGAGAGCTTTTACCTACTGCATTGAAGAGTTACTGCCCAGATTTTAAAACAACTTGCCACAAGCCTGAAGTGTTTTACATCTAGTTCTCATGGTAACCTTAATAAATTTTTAGAATCTGACATTAGTAGGATCAATATTTGTCCTGTTTTTACGATAAAGTTAAAGTACACAAATTTTCAAATTACTAATTTTGGAGTAGGTAAAAATATGTGGTTATATGCCTCAGTGCAGCTCTTGAAGGTTTAATAATTCACTTGTGTGGCTCTTGAGTTCCATAAATCTGGCCACCCCTACTCTAGAGCCCTGCAAGGTCCCTGGGGTAAATAATTGGAGAATGAAGCTGTAGAGCTTCATCAGGAGTTGTTTGGGGAGAGAGCTGATGATATCCATAAACCCCGTGTTGAACTGTCGTACAGGGTCTTCGAGTTCTTAAGGTGGTGTCAGAGCTGATGCTTAGCCTTGCTGACAGTCACCACAGTTGAGAACTATGATGGGACCTAATTTATCTTGGGTTGTTTTCAGGAACTGTACTGCTATCCTAATAGTAGTGGAAAGATTGTGGTAGGTGTGATTTTTCTTTAGGATGTCACAGGCAATTTTTAATCCTGAAGCAAAATCAATCAATCAATCAATCAATGTAATGATCAACTTTGTGGACCATATTCTGAAAACTATCTTTTCCAATCCCATTCTTGGCCTTCAAATCGATTCCCCATTCTCGCCGAGCTAACCCACAGATTAGGAGCATCAACTCAAAGTGGCACCAAAGCTTTTCCGTAACAGATACAAAAAAAGGAAACAATAACCCACTCAACACACCTTACAAAATCCATGGGTCCCCTACATGCCTATCACTGCACATGGTATACCTCATTCAGCGCATTAACTGTGCCAATAACAACTATGTGGGTGAAACCAGACAATCGCTATGCTCAAATGAACTTTCACAGAAAAATTACAAGACAAAACCTGTGTGCAAACACTTTTCACAAAACCATCACTCAATATGACTCCAGTCCTTGTCCTCTAAGGAAATATATGTGACATTTTCAAAAGATGAGCCTAGGAGCTTACTTTCATAACTGTGCTACCTAATACAAATTAAGTTTTTAATGAAAACAATGGATTCATGGCTTATTACAATCTGTAACCCATTAACCTTTCTTTTTTGTTCTTCAACTGAAGAGCTGTTAGCAAGCCTTCCTCATACTGAATTATCTCTGATAATTCATTTAACTATGTGAAACTATTTGTTCCGCCTTGTATTTATAGTTGTGGCATTAAGTACCTTTTCCAGACCAAAAAGAAGAGCTCTGTGTAGATCTGCTTCTCCAATAGCCGATGATCCAATAAAAGATATTACATCACCAACCCTGTCTCTCTGAGATGAAGGCAATTTGCAACTTGCTACAACAAGCCTACAGGCTATTCCTTTGTCTACAGCTCCATTTACTTCTGTGCTCTCAGTGCATTCTCAGATTCAAAAAGGTCTATGTCAACGTATGCTTTACTTCCACATCAAAAATATTAAACTGAATACAACCTTTTACCTGAATTGAATGTTTAGAATCGGAGCTTCCATGAAGTCTGATATGCACTCAATATTTACAACCTGCTGCACTTGAGCACCCCCATCTACCGTTGGGTCCACTGGTTTTGTCTGTAGGTTCAGGCGTGAGATGTTGTTAAGGAAACCAATTTACAGAAAAAAAAAAAATTGACTGTTTACACTTATTATCATTGTCTTTAAATATAGCTCCAGGTCCCCCTTACGTGACTAGCAAACCCAATGGGCAGCCCAATCCTGGCTCCTATACCCTGCCACTCAGGGACCCTACAGGCAGCTCATGCCAGGCTCCCCCAACTCTCAGTCAGCAGACCCTGTGTCAGGCACCCTAGCCCAGCTCCCCTACCCCACCCCCCACCAGTAGGCTACATGCATTGCAAATCTCAAAACACTTGGTTATTAAAGGTGTTTTTTAAATTGGCTCTTAACTTTGGGGCTGCTGATCCCTGCCTTAGGATCTATAAAATACTGTCTTTTTTTCCCTTAAATTTATGCATCACTTCTCTTCTATAATTGATGTCTCTTATCTTTTAATACAGCTTACATTTCTCTTTATCCAACAATTCGATTTCTTTGCATTTCGCATTCAGCCTTTACTAATCTGACTTTATTCTTTATTATTTTATTTACCATATATACTCACATATAAGCTGAATTTTTTGAGACTGAATATCCCCCTTAAAAAGAGGATGCAGCCTATACGCAGGTCAGGCCAGCAAAGCAGTCCCACCACAGGAGTTTCTAAATCTCCTGTCCTGATGCTCAGAGCAGGCTCAGGATGTGAGCCCCAGTGCCCATGTTGGAGAGTCAACGGAGTCCCAGCATGTGTCCTAGCTGCCATAGTGGCCAGGGAAAGGGGCCCTTGGTGGAATGATAAGCCTGGTGAGGTTGGGGAAAAGCAGTGGCACAACCAGTGGGAGAATCAGGGAAAAGCAGCGTCATGGCTGGCAGTGTGGTGGGGCGTTAGGAGCCTGAGGCCCTGAGGGGACCTCAGCTTATATGGGTCACCCATTTTTTCCTGTTTTGGGGGCTCAGAACCAGGGGGTCAGCTCACATGCAGATCAGCTTATCCGCGAATATATGTAATAGTCGTTTTTTGTTATATGATTTTAAGCACACTACTGTTCACCTGTCTGCAGAGGAATTAAGATTTTCATCATACTGTCTTTTTGCATGAGAGTAAATGCAAACTCATAAGTACTTCATGAAACTTTTATCCAACAAAATTTAAATTTTATTTAGCAACATTTTTGGTGGGACTAATGTTAATATCATCTATTTGGTACAATTTATTCTAACTTTCCTATTGCTTTCACAACACATGGCAAAAGAGGGACAAACATATATTTTCTAAAAAGTCTCAATTTTGTTTGTTCTTTGCCCCTCCTTCTTTACCAGAAAAACCTTACAAGAACAATGGCAATTATCTATGGTAAAACAGTAAGTTAACCATATAGTGATGCCAAGGCTGTCAAGGGTGCAAAGTAAATTGAAAAAGAAAATTTGAATATAATCTTTCAGTTTAGTAATCTTAGGAATTACTTGTAACAGTGGTAAGTCATCAATACAAAATTAAAATTTCAGTTTTATGTTAAATGTTTATAAAATACCAAATAGCAGAGGCGTCGCTGCCCCGGGGAAGCACCCGGGGCACCGGCCCAGGCCACCCTCCCCAACAGGAGGCCACGCCTTCTGGCTGCAGGCCACGCCCCTGGCCGGGGATGGGGCCAGGAGCGGCCTCCGCGGCTGCAGGCTGCTGAGTCCCATATCCCTGGCCAGGGACAGGCCAGGAGCAGCCTCTGTGGCTGCCGGCGGCTAAGTCCCAGATCCCCAGCTGGAGATGGGGCTGCCGCAGCCACGGGCAGCTGGGCCCCAGATCTCCGGCCCAATTGGGCCGCAGACCAGGAAAGGCAGGCCCCGCCAGACCTGGGGCACTGGCGCCAGGATTCAGGGCATGTGCCCTGTGTGCCTGGCGCCAGTGACACCCCTGCTAAATAGTATATGTGCTAAGCCTTATCAGCTGAGCATTATTAACGACATTTTCACTGCATCTTTTAAGGAATGTGCAAATTGTTTCATTGTGCCCACAAGAATGACTGGTCACAGGAAAAGTAGCCACATAAGATATCCTGAGAAGAACAAAGATGTTCTACTCATGGGGAAGCAAGGAGGCAATCAGAAAGTTAGTCTAACCATTTTTGAAGAACTAAGATGTATAATCACAACCAGATTTGTAAGGGGTTTGATTGCAAAAATATGCATTTTAGCACCAAGATCTTTTGTTAGTAATAAGATGGTTAACTTCATTTCTTGTAGGTTTCAATTTGACTTCAGCAGACTAGCCAAGCAATGTTGACATGGCAAATTGATACCACATGGCATGTTCACGGAATTTTTAAATGAACAATAAATTTTATATTGATGGAATTTTTAATACTGTCAAGTATACTCAAAACCCATACCTAGACTTTTACTAACTGCTTAAAAGTGATTGTTTTGGTAAGGCAAAAAATATTTTAAAAGAGCAGTGAATACTCTCTTCACATTAGCTCGTGTAGCTTACCAACTCTCATTCGGTTTGCATTAGTCTAATTTGAGCTTCTCCTTTTAAACTCACAGGGTATTTTGTGACTAAATTTTAAATAACTTTGTTGGTATGAAACAGTTAAAACCACTTCAACTTTAGTACCAGCAGAGACAGCTAAACTAAAGCCAGCAACAGTCAACAGCTCTGCAATAAATAAATTGAATAGATGGTTTTAATATGCTCACTTTTTCTCCTGGAAGTTATTTTGTGACTTCACTCATACAATACCATACATCTTGTCAAAACTATATTAGGTAACATTTCACAAAAGTAAGATATTTCTATACATATCCTATGTAACATTATAATATATAGAAGGAGAAAGATATTTTCTCTCTACACCCATAGCTTTTGCTAAATTACTTCTTCCTACACTGCACCAAAAGGTTGCATTTTTAAGAGATAAAAGTGCAAGCTTCTTCATCTTCTTTCAGTTATCAGACTTAGAATCTAGCAGCTACTGCTTTAACCAAAGTATTTCTTCATCCCTTTTTATTTTTGCATTTGATACATTGTCAGGATCAGATGCATACTCTACTACTTGCATACAAAATGGAGCGATTACATCAAGGATATTTGCCTGAAGTTCATCTGAACAGATCAGTGTTGGCGTAAAATTCAAGAACTGTGTAGAAGTCTTATTACCATAAAATATAAACATCCGACCTGGAAAGAAAAGGGTAAAAAGATTAAATTATAAAATCCTCAAGTACAGCACATCTAACCTTAATTAAGCATACTGAATGCATCTGGAGCAAGAGTCTACAACAACTGTTTTCCACCATCAATACAAAAGGGTTCTTTAAGTACATTAGGCCTCAGATCTGATCCACTTTAGATGTTTAGAACATAAAATTAGTTTAAACGAACTTTTTATTCCCAATACGGTGCTGACTTTATTGACACAAGAAGCGAGAACACTGTGATAACTATCAGATCTACTCAAAATAGATCAAATTATTGGTCTTACCCAAGTTCTGTCTAAATTCAGATTTCAGTCCAATCTGTAGCAGCTGATTTTCAAACAAAACTCCATTATTTTTACATACAAACCTGGAGAAAGATAGGCACATCTGAATATGAGAGAGTTCATTTTTAACTACCAAACAATTTACTATTAACAAAGCAATCAAGGCCAAGGAATTAAAGATTTTTGTGGCCAGCATAAAGAGGAGAACTGTGGACCCTGATACATTGAAGTAGTAAGTGAAAATATAGGCAATAGAAAAATTGTAAACTTAATGCAAATGAGTGGATTTTATAACCCACACACTCCTTGCTATGTATCATTATTTTAACTATCTTACACTTAAAATTAAAATAGGCAGGAAAACAAGACACGCTACAAAGAACCAAGCAACAGATTTTTTTCAATCCAGCATTAATTCAGTATGTTATGAACTTCAGTGTCTCACCTACAAAGCACATGAGCAAAGTGCACTTGTAATACCAATAGACTTGGCTATGCCTACCTAGTTCCTACTTACATTTATTCTCAACCCCAAATAACCATAAAATGTGGCATACAACATTGATGAGGAGAGGCCTAGTTTTAGAGCAGCATGAGATACTGCAAGTTAGCACTGAACTGCACTGGCAAAGTTGTTTGAGTATGTATACAGCACATGCAATACAGCTAACCAGCTCTGTTCATATTGCATGGCTAGAAACACATACTCCACTTTGCAAAATAGTATGTTAATACTTAGTTTAATCCCTCACTTTGTGATTTTTGACTATTTTGTGACAATGCTCTGAAAGTTGCCCATCTTTGCAAGATTTTAGTATTGCTTACTTGTGAATAAGCTCATCAGCATCATGCACAGTATCAGCTGGTTCCTCAGAAACTACCTCAGTTGAAGCCAGGTCAGGGCTAATACAAGCAGCACAAAGGAAGAAAGGAGGTAGCAATAGAGATGGTAAGAGTTATAAGTTAGTAAAAAGAGAGCTTAGTCATTTCCTTTATTTCTTCCCTCAAAACGGCCCTTTGGGATTTGACACACAAAAGGTCTACACTTTTTAACTAAGGCACTTGGAGTTAGATGCCTAAAGTCTTTAGCTGTCTAAGCAATGAGATTTTTCAGAAGTGGTAGACGTATGCAGTTCCCACAGATCTCAGTTAGGAGTATTCCATACTGAAATCTTACCACTGTAGGCCTCTAAATCCCTGTTAGACAGCTAAATCCAGGCACCATTGTGCAAAATCTTAGACTAAGTCCATATTTAAAAATGCACATTAACTGTCATTAGTTTCCTTATGGGAGTCAGGCCTTCACTGCCACTGGAAGCATTTAAGCATTTCCAGTTACCATTGTGCTTTTCCTACAGTACAGTAAAATTGCACTGCTTGAATGAAAGAAAAAGCACTGTCAACGCATTTTAGAACAAGAGTAAATGCACTCGCAAACTGTCCAAGTAACAAAGTAGCAGTGCCTCCTTAGTTCCACCTTACTCTTAATGGAAAAAGTGGCAAGACATTAGAAGACTCTTAGGTAGTACACATTTTAGAAAAGTGCTTTACTAGCATTGCAGTCATTATATTTAGTAACTTTTCTTCAACAAATGTCTCCGTGTAAAACATTATTGCTTCATCCCTGTAGATCGCTCCTGAGCTACTAGCCAAATGCTAAATGAAGAGAAAGGACAGAGAACAGACAGAGTTGATGCCAGCACTAACACACCACTTTACTTTGCTGCCGCGTACTAAAGATTACCATGTATGAATCACTTAAACTTGTCTTTAATACAATCCACTATCTTGCAAAAAGTTTTAGGATAAAGGTTTTCTACACTAGAAAACTGCAAGTAGTTTGTGCCGGGGCTGGTACATTTTCATGTCAATTTTACAGACCTGTGCTGGAACACATATTTATCCCAATACTTTAGTGCTGGACAAAAACTGGCTCACAGCTAGGCACCAGCAATTTTACTTTTGGTCACCAGAGGGCCCTCCTCCATTACATTTCTGCAGTGGAGCTAGACAGCAGGCTACTAAGACTGGCCGCCCTGGTGACCAGAAACATACATTTGTCAAGGCCTGCTGCAGTTAATATGACAGCAGGAACACAGAAAGCATGACTGGTATATACTGGAATGGCTTAGCTTCCTGTGATTACTTAAAAGACTTGCTTAGCCCATAGTAGAATTAAAAAACTTCTTCAGTAGATGTTATAAGCAGAGGTTTGACATAGAGGATGTGGGTTTTTCATTTGGTTGACTGGGTTTTTGTTTTTTAAATAAACACTGGTCAACTAGGTGGCCTTAGCTGAAAAACACTGGAATGTAGATAAAATGTTCACTGTTAAGAGGGATTCAGGTTACATATTCAATTTAATATTAGCTTTGAACCAGTGTTAGAGTTCTGCTAGAAAAAGCTAGCAAGAAGATGGACCTCATGACGTTATACACACACCCAGGTATTTAATGTCTTGTGATCAGTGCCTGAAAGCTTTTCTTTGAGAACTTCATCTAAAATTCTTTTTTTTAATCAAAGCAAGTTATTGATCACTGAATTAAAAAGGCATGCTGGAATATATTTTAAGTATAAGGACATTGTGAAGAACCAAGAACATTACACAATGAGTCCATAGACTGTAGTTAGGTCATAAACAATATATATAAGCCAAATTAAATGGTCTTCAGGTCTGTGACCGATTTATTGCCTTCTGACATACTATATAAAATAGCTCACAAGGATATCTGCTGTCAAAGAGATAAATTGCCAATAATACTCTAATCAACCCCATCCCCCAGGAACGATTTTTAACAGATGCAAGGACACGCTTGCAAAAGCTTTGTATGGCTGTAACACTAAGATAGTAATTCTATTAAATTTAAGACAGATAATCCAAAAATGTAAGAAACACTTTGCTGCTGCAAAGCCAATACATTATAGTGATAGTCTAATATTAAAATGCACAGAACAGCTTACCTTATGCACCTAAAAGTAAAATCAGTAAGAGAAATTGTTTATAACCAACCCCCAAACTACCCTCTATCCTCACTGATGCATTTAAAGTCTTCCTGTACTCACTATTATCTGTATATTAAGCATAAAAAAAACAAGCTCTAGACTTGCCCTTGGATGATATCAGTATATGAATTCCCACCACATGACTAAGGAATTTGTTTGTAGAAATAAGAATGACAAAGCTATGTTATTCTTAAGAGGGAGGGGGAACAGTTTTAGCTGTCTGTACTCTTCATAAGGTTGGGGAAAAGGAGAAGAAAAGAAATGCCACCCATTGCCAATTCAAATTAGAATGATTTTATCTACCTTGCAAAATTATCTTCAGATCCAGGAGCAAGAGGGGCAACCACAGAAGCAGAGTCTGAAAATACATCAACCAGCAAACTGCCAGCAGAGGAAGGTGGAGGAGCAGCACTGGTGACAGGAACAGCACCAAGGCCCAAAAGGTCTGCTGATGGAGAAGGTGTAGACTGTAGAAGACAAAATGGAATACTGTGAACTTGCATTTTAATTATATATACACAAATACAAAGCTGTGCCACACCCTACTCTCCCAATAAACACTGGGATTTTAAGACACAGATTTTAAAACTTGTTTTGTTTGTGGGAAATAAAAGCCTCTTCTGCATGTAGCTATTTATCACCTTCCCCTTTAAATGGCCTCAGATGGACCAGTTTCATATAAAAAGCCTGCTAGTTTCCATAACTAGATTTTATCTTACCACAAAGCCAATTTTAAGCCAGACACCATTAAGAACTAGAGTGTGAAGTTATCTTCCTTCCTCCCTCTTGAACACCAAAACCACTACAAGTTAACTACTATTTTACAAATTCTGATTTTATACAACTCTGATCCAACATACTTTTGTGTCCCAATCTAACAGACTGTGTAAACCTAATTTAAGGCTACTTTGACAAATGCAAATGCTTAAAACTCACTTCCTGGATATCAAAAATCCTTTCCTTTTAACAGTTATTTGTTAATACACTATTAAGTTTTGAGTGAATGTCTTGAGAAGTATTGAGATTCATAAGCCAGAAAGAAGAATGCTCCTGAACAACAGCTGGTTAAGAAAGGAAAGTAAAATCCAGTGTAAGATTTCCCAAAACAAGGGAAACAAAAAAACAAACAACAATATTTAAGTCCCCAAACCAGTAAAAATGAACAAGGAGTTCCAGTGTGTGGAGAATCTGGGCACTGAAAGTTTGAGCAGCTTATGTTTCCTTGACAGCTGATTGGGTAGCTTCCTATTCCTCAAATGGAAGCAGCTGGGGGTGGGGTGGAAGGCAGGGAGGAGTAGTTAACCTTTTCCTAGGGAAAAAAAGGTTTCACAGGACAATTTACTCTACTTCTGTAAACTCCCAAACATAGCTACACAGGTGTGCCAGTTGTGATTCCATAGTTAAGATAGTAAAAGTTAAATTGGGGCCTTGTTATGCTCATTTGGGAAGGAAATATTTTCCTTCTGCTAAAACTTAACACCATCAACTAAACTGATTTTTTTCCCCTACAGCTTTAAGCAATTCCATCAAAAAGCTTAGAAGTCAGAGGCATTAAAAGTTGTTATTCTTAAAATCATTAGTGGTTATTTAGGGTAGATTCACTGGCGCACAAAGCAAAACCAGAAGCAGATACAGATCGGTACTGGACACTTATCTAAGCTGATAGCTTCATCACCTTTATGTTGGAACCACACTTCTTCCCAGCATAATGCCAGGTAAGATGGATGTCAAGAGTATGGCATGAAAGATGGTAAAGCTGAAAAAGGCTCTTGATCAAGAACCCAGTTCTGCACTGGTGCATGGTATTTCCCCAGGAGCTCAAGCCTGAAACCTGCAGGAGGCAGCTCATTTATGGTAGTCCTGGGCAGCTGAGAACCAGTAAGCTATGCTCTCCCTGTCAGCCTCCTAAGCAGAACCTGTGTACAGTAGAAAATCAAAATCAACAACTGCTCTTTATGTCGATCTAGTCTGATACTGTTAAAAACTTAAACCTTATCACATACATGCAGTGCTGACAAAAGACTTTTCAAACCTTTCATCATCATCAATGGTCAAGATTTTCAGCAGTGACCAACGAGTACCCAAGTTGAAACACCTTAAAAGGAGCATCAGATTGATTTATGACTGCACATTTTGACGATTATGTTAATTCAAAGCATCCTAAGTTGGGTACCCACCCCGGCAAAAAAAGAAAATACATAAAAAAAACCCCACCATCAAAGTACTTGAAATCTAGGCCAATTTATACCTGCGGTCACAAAAGATCTTCTAAATCCACTGTGAAAATCTAATTTGTTGAAAAATCCTCCTGCAAATTAAACTCTCATTTTACACAAAAAGGTAGGAGAAAAAAAAATCTGTTATTACTTCTTCTTAAAAGACTAAAAAGATGTTAAAATTTGAGAGAAATTAACATGATCAAGAGAAATATTAGAAATATCAATGCTATGCTAAAGACGTGCAAGTAAAGCATTTATTGGCTTGGGTAACACACTTATTACCTCCCTTATCAAAAGAAGAAAAGCAGCAAGTGATTGCAAATTAGTATTTATGCACATACTCATGAAAAAATAATGAGAAGGCAGGCTAATAATCCTGCCTTACTGGGAATTCTGAAATACCTAAATGCACTTATTTCAGGAGTAAGTCACAATTACCAAACAACAAAGGTAGCGTAGCAACATCAATATTTTCAACTACTGCACAAAACTTCACCCTACAAAATGACAGAGGATCTGGAATGGGAAGGCCTCTACTTTGGTAACACATCTAACATTTGCAGCATAGCTATGGAAGAAACCCATAAAAACACAGCAATATCTATCAAATAATGGAGAGCAGGGAACATTATTGTAATATTTGATATATTTATACTTGTATAAAGCTTGGATTTCTAAGCTGACTGTACATCAAAATTTAACACAACTGCATATTTAAAATGAAAAAGATGTGAATATGTTAAGAATTTACTCCCAAACCTCTTCCAAAAGTAGCACAGGCTTTGGCATGAGTAACTGCACACACCAAAAAGGGAAGAGTTTTTAGAATTCATGCCAGCAACATGACTAATTAAAAAGACCTCAGAAGTGAAGAATCCTTTAAATAGACAAGGAACTCCTCCAGTCTGTAGGCTGTGGATGGCTAAATGAGAAGAATTCAGATGAGAAGGGCGAGGTCTGGGCCCAGCAACGAGTTCAGCCAGTAAACCCGGAAGTGGAGGACATGACAATGCCTTCAACAGTGTGCACAAAAAAACCAGAATTTAAATAAAGTAATAATTATACAAACCCAATAATTATGTATGTTCCACTATTTGCACATGCTTAACCTATGCTTCTAAATATCAGAGGTGCAAGAACAGATTTGGTATTGCACACTTAAGGTAGAAGTAGATATATATTTATGTCTATAATAAAAATCAGAATACGTGTGTTCCAAAAGGCAACAGCCTCCTTGCATTCTAAATTTCCATGCAATAAGAAAGAAATGAAGATCATTTATGGGCAGAATAGCATAAGTTAAAGTTAACTGGAATCAAGATGTGACACTAGTTGAATAGCAAGATGTTATTTGGAACCTCTCCCTCCCTACCCTGTACTCCCCCCAACAATGCAGTATGAGGAAACAATACTCAAGAAGACTGGTTTAATATCCCAGGAAGACTTCAACATCTTGGGATGGAAAAACAGGGCTCACTATCTTTCAAATAGAAAAGAGAGTGGAGCTATATCATTCACCATGATAAAGCCTAGGGACAGTAGGAAAAAGTTTGTCGTCAAAAAGGAGCATTTAAAAAGGTGAGTAAAAAATGTACAAGGCTTTGGATAGTCTAGGAATGTTAAAAGGTATCAGAAAATTAATCCTAATTGTTAAAAGATTTGAGTTTTGCTTTTAGTCACGAGATGATCTTATTTTAGTAGAGTAGATAGCACCCAAAGCACAAAACCACCTTGCAATTGAGAGGTACAGAACAGAAAAGGCCCAAGATTGATGCTAACACTTAAAATGTGCACCAAATTTACTCAAGTAATCAATATAAATAAGAGTTAAATCTGTTAAAGTACATCTCCATTAGGTACATTTTGTACATTAAGTACAAAAAATACAGCACCACTCTGAATGCTTTGAAACAAAAAAAAGAGCAAGAGTCAACCTATACCAGAAAATTACATCATCTAAGTTTAAAATATTTTACAGAACAACATTACTGATAGACTCAAAGTGTTAAGTTGATCATTCAAACCCACTTTTTCTAAAATTTATCCCAAGAATGAGAAAACATCAACAATTCCTTTTCAAAATGATACTTTGGAACTGTGAAAATATGTTTAACTACATACAGATTTTTCAAAAGCATGCAGCCCTGGTCTAACATGGTTCCCCCACTACAGCCCTCATACCTGGAATTAAAATTCAGCTTTTCCAGCTACTCTACACAAACACTAATAGCCTCAAATTTAAAAATAAAAATAAAAATAGTGAGTGTCCTACACAAGCAACTGAACAAGCTAAACACAAGGAATCTCTGCATTTCCCCCAGTAAATCTAATACCAATAACTATGATTAGTTTACACCATGGTATAAATTATAAAGAGAAACGTACCACAGTACTAGCATTAACAGTGGTGGGTTCAGTGCCACCATTCACATCAGAGTTCCTCTCCTTTTTTATCTCTTCTAGGTCAGTAACTGTACCAGGGCCTTTCTTCTTCTTTAGCTTCGCCAGAATGGATGATTCCCTCTCTGGAAATGGAGGCATTTCTTCTAGCACAGTTGCCTTGCAATGAAATAAGCTACTATTAGTTTTCAATTTAACACAACACATTTGCCTTGAGACAAGTAGAGCAAGGAAACAGATCATCCTAATCTTTTGAGGGAATATAGCATTATAGTGTTGCACAAATACTACTGCTTTCACAACTCAGAAATCCACCATCTATGCAATAGTCAGCAGTAATTCTGCTATAGTAAAGTTTGAGAGTTGCTTACTATTCAAAATAACTAGTGTTTTAAAGCCACATGCTGAGTGTCTGAATACTCGATGTGCCTCATGTGGTCCAAATTTAGCATTATTTGAAAATGGGATTCCTTAAATGCAGTCCTGTTAAAAAAAATCATTTATAAAATCACCCGTTTTATCCCTCCTAAAATGATATCACACCTTGGATTGATCCCAGCTAGTGCAGAGAACCCATTGTGTCATCAGGACAGCAGAATTGAGCCTTAATAAGAGTAAAGCATATAGATCAATTGGACATGGAGCTCAATGGACAAAATAGTGAAACAGACTCACGCAGCAAGCTTACATTCTCTGGACACAGAATCTGAGCAACACTCAAGTACTGTGAGCTCCAGTCCCTCTTGTGGCGGTTTTTGGAGAATGTGTATTACATAAATTAGTTGTTCTTTGTCTGCATTCTACAGAGGTATCTTTTTGAAATTTTGTTCTTATTTAAGATTTTTTAAGTGTTCCACTATCCACATGTGGATTCTGATTTTACTTTATAAGCACTGTCAAGTGAAAAAGGACTGATGACATAGAAGATAAAGGCTTTGTTATTACCATTTCAAGTAATAACCGTGACTTATCGTTCCTTGAACAATGGGAGTGCATTCATAGGAAAGTCAGTCACTGGACATTCAGATTCTTAACTTTTTTGGTGCAGAACTAGAGAGTTTGATAGGGTAGGAGTGGGGTCAGAGCTGTGATGTGGAATGTGAAAGGTATGTTGAAGCACTGCTGGGGCTCTACCATTTTGTCAACCATCACCCATTAACTTTGTGCTCTGGCAGTACTTCAGCGTAGAGACATTTACTACAGCAATGGAAGGGGTTCTGCCATTGTCATTAATCCACCTCCACGAGAGAGAGATTCTTCTATTGACTCAGCCCTTTCTACTACATCTCTCAGGGTGTGGATTACTCACACCCTTGAAAGAAGTAGCTACGCCAACTGATTTTTCGATGTAGACTAGCCCTTAATGTAAGGGCAAACATTTATTTTTAAAACCAGTTCAAGGAATAGAGCTTTGATGAAGAACTGAATTTTCAATAATGCTTCTCCTATGAGCTGTCAGTGAAACTCCATGCCTCAAACTGCTGCTGCTGCTTAGGAGCTCACAAACATTGACAACAGAAACCAAAAGGGGTGAAAAAGGAGTTTTTCTTCCTAAAAGCTTTTGACAGAATGTTAGGGTTGCTTGCTACAGCCATAGGCCATTGCAGATATCAAGTTCAGCTGCACTAAAATCTCTGAAAATTAAGAAACGTACAGAGTTAAAAGTACATACCCACCCCTGCAAATGAACATTAACTTGAGTAATGTCTCAATATGCTACCACACCACATACCAGCACAATACCCTTACAAATGTCACCCAACCATTTCTGGGGACATATCATCATCACTGTAGTATGACATTTAACACTTTCTTTTCACTCAGGCAAAACTCTGGTTTAGGTCAAGGAGATAGACCACGAGCTACTTACACCTGGCATACAGTCAAAGAGACGACCTCACGACGACGTCACACAAATTGCCACAGGCTTGCTAAACGTGTTACCACTCCTTCACCTTTGCCTTGAGGATTACGTCACAGGCATTCCCTTCACTTACTCCTCACTCAGCCCTGAAGACTTGTAAGTCACCAGGCTGCTGACAATTCCCACAACACAACTCCTGTGCCCCATTAGTGACATCACCTGAAGAGTTCAAAGCTGAAAAAAAAGCCACCATACAGAACACCTCAAAATGCACGTGCAGCTTTTTTGATATTACAGTCACAGTGTCAACCCGCTACATCTAACACCTCCACCATTCACAACAGCTACATCTAACAATGAATGCTGTTGGAATACATGCTGCAAGTCACACCAGTGGAACATAATACAATGGCCCATTCCCATAGCCCCGTCAAGTCTACGTACTATGGCTTCTCTCTTTGTGAGCCTTTCCAATGACTACTGCCAGATCCAGAAGCCATGGGTGAAAGGGGGTTGTTGGGGTGGTGTGAATCTCAACTCTACTCTTTTCCAAAAGTTTATATTTGCATATACCTTATCTGGTTATTTTTGTTTGGGGGGTGTGTGTGTGTGTGTGTGTGTGTGTGTGTGTGTGTGTGTGTGTGTG
>ML682025.1:29237-96764 GCA_007922195.1 Podocnemis expansa
TGTGTGTGTGTGTGTGTGTGTGTGTGTGTGTGTGTGTGTGTGTGTGTTTTTTAAATTATCAGGGATTTAGAGTGCAAGTGAACTCTCTTTTCTGGAATGACATAAGGCATTACTGGGCAATCTTAATTTCATATTAACAAAAGTTGTGGGTAGTTCGTTCACTGAGCAACAACTACTAAAACATTGAAGAAGAATCCTGCCCAGACAAAAGACCTAGAATTGGATTTGATAGTGACACATTTGTAACGAGTTTTCCATATTTAACTCTAGGTACCTACCAAAATATCAGTACTAGCAATGGTACTGAGTCTTAAGTACTCAACAGCTCTCTGCTGTAGCTCGACATCAGCATTCTTCAGCTGACTGTCACTGCGCAGTACATCTTGAATGGTAGTTTTGATTTCTGGAAATAGGTTCACAAACTTGATGTAGGTAGACAGAAGCAGTGCACGGGTGGGGACACTACACAGATGAAACTTGGAGTGCAGCAAGTTGAACTGAATCAGCGGACTTAAGAGAAAACATACAAATTTGTTCAGTTTTCCTGAAGATCATAATACATACGCATTAATTCACCAGTACTGCTTTGTTTAGTAAGAGTTGAACACTTAGCTGTGTGACTATAAAATTTAATAGAGCCATAAGAATAATTGAAAACTGTTGCGTTAATATTCCATGAATAATAATTAGTATTTTAAGTGATATGTTTTCAAAGAAGGTGTTCTTACCTGGACCTTGGGTCACCTGCTATTAGATTTCCAAATTCTCCCAGGATGTAGCCACCTACTTTTACAAGATTTTCGTGGCATGCTGGTGCTTGAAGGGCCTGTAAAACAAAAAAGTCAGTCAGAAGGATTGGACAAAGAATTTAATCAAGGTACAATGCTATAACACACACATTGTCTAGAGAAGAAAACAATCCCTAAAGTGATGCTACATTACTCCACAAATTCTAGGGCAAAGGTCCTCAAGCGTGAACCACTAAGCATTGGAAGGTTTGCAAAAAGCTGTGAGGTCATTCCCTCTCAAGCATGCAGAGTGGAATATAAGCAGTGTACATGAAAGAAATTGCGGCAATGGAGCAAAGGAATGTTATTGACTAGTTATTCTGTTAGTTTCCTGACTCCTATCCTACAATAGAGGATTATACGCTTCAGACAGTATTCTCTGGTGCCACCTGCTGGAAAGGAAGGAGCTAAAAATTGTGAAAGCTTATCTGTGAAGTGAGGCCTTCCCTAGCTAAATGGCACTAATACTCAGGATGAGGTTTACCAACGCAGGTCAAACCTCAGACCTACCTAAAAATACTAAATTAAATCTAACTTTTTCCTTGTTACAGCCTTCAAAAACAAGTCCTCAACTTTTTCTCAGTAACTGAGAACTAGACTTGAGAACATGCTCAACATCCGAGTAAGTGCACCACTGTACCATAAGGACAGGTATGAATACTAGTTCATAAATGCAGAATCAGGTAGTCTCTTGAGAATGAATTCCCAACAAAAAGAGTGAAGATCTATCTTTCTGGAAAGAAAGATGGGCAAGGAGAAATGGAGAAGTTCAATTTCCTCATCTGGGTGAGGCCATAGCAATGAGGAAAGCTGCCTAAAGGGAGCAAAAGAATCTGCTATAAGAACTCAAATAGGACTCCTATCAGAATCTGCAGAGCGAGGATCAAATCCAGCTAAGGGAACCAATGAATGAATTACAGGTCTTTGAGATCACAGTTGAATTTCAAGAACAACATCCAAGCACCCTGGAGTGGGCAGGACAGGACAGCAGTATACCTGCTGTCACATCAAGGGACAAAAATCTTCCAGAATTGAGACAAAGCACTAGGCAAGCCAAAGCCAAAAGCCCCAAAAGAACAAGTCGAATTCCAAGCAATGTCCACTGGGATTTGGGGGCAATGGTATCCTCATCAAATTTAAAAACCAGTACCAACTGAGTCAGAGAGCTGGTGAAATTAAGATTGACGTGTCAGCATCTTATCTCAGCACTAACCAGAAACTGAGAGAAAACAAGAGTCCTATGGCACCTTATAGGCTAACATTTCTTCTGGCATAAGCTTTCATGGGCTCCAACTCACTTTGTCGGTTGCATGAAGTGGACACTACAGTTGAGAGGTATTATCTACATGTGCCAGGGTGGAGGAGGGCAAGTGTTAGCAGAGTCAGCTTAAGGAGCAGATGGGGACCACTCACACCAGTTGATCAAAGGGAGAGAACATGTGAACAGAACGATCACTTTTTGTAATGTGCTAACATTTCAAAGTCCCTATTCAGACCTAGTCTGATTGTGTCAAGCTTGCAAATTAGCTCCAAATCTGTAATTACATGCTGAAATCTGTTTTCAAAGTGGGTTTGTTTTGTTTTTTTGTCATCAAAGTATGGCAACTTTCAAGTCTGCTGCTGAGTGTTCATGGAGACTGAAGTGTTCTCCTATTGGTTTGTGGATGTTGCCATTTTATGTTCGATTTGTGTCCATTTATCCTTTTGCACAAGGAAAGTCTGGTCTGGCTAATGTACATTACACAGGAGCACTGCTGCTGAGGTACATGACAGCACATACCACATTAGTGGATGTGCAGGTGAATGAGCCCCTGATGGTGTGGCTGATGTGGTTGGGACCTGTGATGGTATCACTGGAGTCGAGGTGCAGGCAAGGTTGGTAGTGGGGTTTGTTGCAAGGATAGGTTCCTGGATTAGTGTTCTTGTATGCTGTTAAGTTGCTGGTGAGTATTTGCTTCAGGCTGGGGCGCTGTCTGTAAGTAAGGATAGGCCTGCCTCCAAAAGGCTTAAAGAGTGTGGGATCATCTTGTAGGATAGGTTGTCAGACTGGGTCTGAATATGGACTTAGAATGGTTAGCCCATTAGAAAGCTGTTAGCCCATAAGGTGCCACAGGACTCTTGCCGTTTTTGCTGTACACAGACTAATACGGCTATCCCTCAGAAGATGACAGAGACAGTATCCCATAGAACAGCCAGCACTAATGGCTAGTGCTCAGCCACCAAGCTGAGAGCTGCCTCAGACTTCATTTTATCCTTGTTTTTCCTTTTCCCTAATTCCATAAATCCCAGCAAGACAGCATGAAGAAAAGGAGAAGCAGGACAAAAAGACAAGAGGAAAGAATGTGAAGACTCCATGCTTCAAAGTTGAGGCGGCAAAGAAAGTTGCAAAGCATCTGTCTGAGTCATAGATAAAACGAGGTGTGTTACTGACTGTCTCTTTGCCTCCAAGCAGGCAACACCATAATGCCACATCCCTCACTCCACTGTTGTAGGATGGGATAAGTGAAGTACAGCAATGAACACAACATTTTTGAAAACCAAAAAAGCAATCCAAAATTACCATTGCTATATCTCTGTGATCAGATTGTGGGTAAAAAGGAATAAAAACTCAGTACAATCTAATCCAGTGGATGAAATCACTAGACATTTCCTTTATAAAATACCTTCAGAAGTACTATATGATTTGATTAAAAAGTATTCACTATCAATATCGCCAGAAAGGTGTTTCGTAAAACCCACTTTAAAAGTAGCAGCTTTTGAAATACCAAATCCAGGTCATGCACACATTACTTATGACAACCTGGGAAAACCAAATCAGAAATTAGAGGTTTCCCACCTAATGTGGTTTCTGGCACACAAGAAGAGCAGCTTCTGATTCAAGACAAACACTTCAGCAGTGCATAACTGAAGTAATTCTCATTAGCATACAATAGGAATGGCTAATGTGAATACTGTTTTTAACTAGATAATAGTGTGCCTAGTTCCCCATTTCCATAGTGAAGCACAGGACCTTTTCCATCTTCGAAGCGTAAAAAACTGTCACTCTTACCTCAAAGACTGTCTTTGCTGCATATCCTTGCACATCATCCCTATTAATCACAATCTGAATAACTCTGTACCACACCTCTTCACTGACGTAGTCCCCAGCAATACGAATCAAGTTCAAGATTGTATCCACATACCACGTATAATCCACTGCATATTTCTCAGCTAGAATTGCAACCTTCAGCACCTGACCAAAACAAGAAATTGAAGTAAATCTAAAGAAATCTATGCTGAATTGGTATCCTTAGCTAAAAGGCATGATCCATGTCAAGAAGTTACTCTGAAGAGCTTCTCACTGAAATAAAGTGTTGAGTCCAAGGAGAAAATGTGGACACCACAGTATCTAATAAGAGTCTTCCAGAAATCCTTGCTCATATAAAATACTTACTGATTCAAGTGGCAGTTTTGCCTGAATATACAGCCACATTCCAGATCTCATGCTTTTAATTTTTGCTACCTTGAAAGCATCTTTAATAAAGAGACATTACACAATATCCAGCAGCTTGCTGTGTTTTCCAGCACAGCCAACTGAGATTGGCAAAGCAGACACTGATAACTCACAATTTCTTCTCGAATAGAATAATCGGCAGTCTCCAAGTAATTTAGCATTTCCGCCACAATTTGCTGGGCATTGCTTCGGTCACACATTGCATACAGGAGGTCTACTGCTCTTTGTCTTACACTCACATCCCTTTCAGTCTGTAAGAGAAATCACAGTCATAATGTTCTCTAAAAAGTACAAAGTTGTATGGAAAGACATGAGAATCTAAAATTACTTCAGCTCCCATTTGCAAAGCCTATGCAATTTATTGAAGCAATGTAGCTTCCACACTAAACTACTGTTAAGGATTGATTGCAATGCCTGCCACAGTTAACTGTGTTATTCCTACACAGAATTTCTGCAAAACAAGAACCTAGCAATGCACTGCATTTCCAGTAATAAAAGCTGTTTGTTTCATTCCTACCTCCAACAGGAATCTATAGAAGGGGTTAGGTGAGGCGTAAGTGGTTGATTTTGTGCATGTGTTACTATATAAAAGCTCTTCGAAGTGTCTGATAAAGTGGGATTTTTCCTCCACGAATGCTCACACAATTGATTTTTTTTAGTCTTCAAGTGCCACAGGAATCCTTGCTTATGTAAAAGTTTTTTCAAAACCAGTACAGTTTGTTCTTTTATCATACATTTTAAAATTGGAGAAATTAAAACTTGAAGGTGGGGAAGTGCTTAGCATAAAATGACATATTAAACTAGTACTATACCAAGTCATTTAGAGGTACTACTGACCTATTACCTTTTTGCATGCAGTTAAGCATTTGGCACCCTATGGGACATTAATGAGAATTACCAACATTCTCAAGTTGTCAGAACAAATTAACTATCATGAAGTTTTATAATCAGACACGTCAGCAATAAGGGAAGTTTCAGTAAATGCTTTAATGGCACTTGCTGTGACAAACTGGGACAAGTAACCCCCTTTATGAATCTAGACCAAAATATGCACTTCAGAGATGGTACTGGACAAAGTCCTGGAGAAAATGAAATATTTGACAAAACTAATTCTGCACCAGGGTTTTGACCCTGTTGCCCTTGGGTTAAGCTCATCGGCGGGTTTTTATCAGTTGATGTCTGAATTGTACCTAGAGTAGTGTCCCATCTAGGATTTGAGAGCCAGCTGGAATTCAAACATCTGTCATGAATAAAAACCTGCAAGAGTATGCATTACATTTTACCACTTCATTTCTTCCAAGTCCTGTCTCTTGGCATTTGAATATTATTGCAATGTGGTTTTTAAGTTTGATGACATGACTATTCTGAGAATAGGAGTAAAAATGCTGATGAGCGCAAGGCTAAGATTCAAAACTGATGCAGAATATATTCCATAATTTTTAAAACACTTCATATTTACCTTCAATGCATTGATAACTGTTTCTATGTGAGTTTTCACAGCTTCATGGGAAAATTCAGAGCTGGCAAGGGTGCACATGCTCTCCAGTGCTAGATAACGCAGATTAGTTTCCCGGTGCTGCAAGAACTGACCTAGTTGGTTACAGGCACGGACTAGCAGGTTTGGCTCACTGCACAGAATAAGAGAAAAAAAAAACCACAACCAATCTGAAACAAGATAAGAACACTAGGTAATTACTCCACAAGAGCAATGTGCATTAGAAACAGCTTTACTATAAAGGAACAATAAACAAACTACTCAAGTGTCCCTATAAAGATATTAAGGGCATACCTAATTATCTCCTGCAATAAATAAGTTTCAGATGTTGCAAACATTCATAGCCTCTCTCTAGATTAGAGAGTTGGGTTAAGACTAGAATGAGGGCCAAGATCCACAAGCTCAGAGACTATTTTGCAAACACCAGGTCAATGAATTCTCCAGTGCACCATTCCATAGCCCACAAGTATCATTCCAATCAAAAAAGATTTCCAGCTACCTGCAACTAAAGCATACAATTCCCTGCATTATGCATATACATGCAGGGCTCACACAGATATTTCTCTTCCCATTTACTAGCAAGTGACTGAAAACACAAATATCAAACCTGTGTTCTATTGTTATGGTGAGTAAATATGGAACACAGGTCCTAGATGGCTAAACAAGGCTGCTCAGACCACCATAAAAAAAAAATCACAACCCTCACAGAGTACATCTTCGTACTAAAGCAGAAATCAAAAGTAGGAGAAATTTATCCAAGATGCAGCCCAGAACAAACTATGCAAAATCTTGTTAGTTCCCTAGCTGTTATTCAGTTTTAAAAGTACATACAAATTAAGTACCAGAAATTAACTAAAGAAATTAAGTATGATATAGCATACTTATTAAGTATGGTATAGCAGAAACAAAAAACCAAGCCTCAGTACAGATGTTTCTCAAATTAAGTAGCATTAGGATAGATTTTCAGCTATACTAGGACCCAAAATAGTAGGTATGCTATAGTCACTTGGAATTTTAATACTGCTACAGCAGTAGAGCCAAAAATAGTGAACAAAAGACTTTACTTCCACTCTGGGTAATAGACTTAGCTTGCACAAATTGAAAGAATCATAGATGTGTATTTCAGCAGTTATGGTTATACACTGTCCAAACATGAACCAGAAGCAAAAGCTAAAATGGTCCTTCTGAAGTCTAAACAGTTCTCAAACAAGTAATATCTGCCCACAGTTACCTTAAGCACAAGTGTAACATCAAACTGAGTGGCCTGCTAACACCATTTCCCCACCCACACACCTGTCCCAAGTTTACAAAATAACTCTACAGGTACCATGTAACATGAAGAGAAAGCTAGATCCTTGCTCAATGAATATAGTTATATATATTTCATGCATCCTTCATGCATATTATTTCAAGTGACCTGGGTTCTACTGTACTCTTTAAAATCTAAACTGAGGCAGTTATCTGAACAAGAACATGTTAGAGGTAGTAGTTTCCAAGTGATGGTAATGGAAAATTAAATGAATTTTATTAAAAGATAAATTAATGTTAAAGACAAATGTCAAGTGTGGTAGCCTTAAGCCTTGCATAACAATAGTACACTCACCTGTCATGGTGTATAATTAAACTTATTGCCTCAAATAGTACAGCATTCTTTGCATTTGAGTGTTGAACTTTCTTCGACTTTGGAGGCTCTTGAGCTTTGTTAAGGATTGTTTCCAGGCATTCTGTGAGACGACCTCGTACCGCAGCATCTTCTGGAGGAAACAAGATAAACTGTTGGACAACTTCATTTTGGTCAGCAACACTGATTTAAAAACCCACCCTTGCTTTCAGATGAAGTTATTTTCCAAATTAGAAAAAACCAGACACGATTCCAATTCTTCACTTTTGTGAAGGTGGAGGAAATCTTCTCTGCTATAAATTTCTAGAGAGAGTTAAGAATCAAATCTAGTATATTAAATGTACAGTAAGGCATCATCTACACTTAAATGAACTGACACCTCAACCTTTATATGCAGCTAAAAAATTAAGCGTATGCTGAAATTCATAGGAAGTATACATCAGTACTTAGTGCCAAAAGCAAAAATATTTGTAGTTCAACCTCTTGTGTGCCAACTACTTTTATTGTACCCAAGAGTTCAAAAGCACTGAAAATTTTAGTTGAAGATATCCACATCTTCAAAAAAATGCAAAATTTCCTGAACTATGGCAATTAGGAGACCATTCTGACTGTTGATGTAAGCACTAGATTTACAGAGTAAATAACTTAGTAGCTCAGTGAACATTAAAGGTGAACTGGAAGACTTCCAATATTGGATAAAGAAGTCCTGGCAACTAATACGATTCTTACCACATTACCTGGGGGTGGATAGCACTGTAACAACCTCAGAAGCTTCACAGACAGCCAAGGAGCAGGGACAAAATAATAAGTATAATCCTGGAGATCAGTTGATGCTGATGTCACAATCTAAAAACACAAGCAAACAGCATCTGAACAACCTAAGTTCTTAAGATCATCTGATATTATGAAAAAGTTCAATATTCATTTTGTTAAATACCAATACTACGTGTAACTCAGACAAATTTTAGTAGCATTTAAAGGCAAGTATAAATCATTTTTAGTAAGCTGAATCATCATTTAATAAGGACTATCATGCACATCATACAAGTCATTTTAAAAAAAACCAATACACCCAAATAAATCATTGATATACATCGGTTGTATCGATATCTAATCAATCTCTCTGCTGATTGGGAATGTTTAGCATTTATAGCATAAAAGAAAACTCATTTAATAAAGATTGACAATTATAGATTTTTCTGGAGTAAACTAAGTCACAGTTTTGACTACACAACCTTGTGGTTTAACCTTGGTACATGGCGAACGATCAACCTGAATGTAACTTCCTCTCAGACATCAGATCTAGTACTGTATATGACAGAGGTAAGGTGCTGCACATCTTCAGCTGAGAGAGACAAGTTGCTGATAGCTAATGTTGACACGAAGTGGAAAAAATCCTGACCCTGGGTCATCTAACATTCATGCAAGCCTGAAAAGAATATTCTGCTTTCAGGGAAGAGGCAAACATACCGAAAGGCAGTGGGACAGGGATATTAAACGTTGGCTTTAATGCAAGAAATAAATAAGTTACTCATACAGTAACTGGTGTTTGGAGATGTGCTGTCCACAAATATATTTCACTTATAGAGTGCATGAGATCAGAGACCTGGTTGCAAATGCAACATGACCTTCTTTATGCCCACAGACTACTCAATTTCTTCTCCATCTCCAAATTCAGGAAAACAGGAATCCAAAATATAGGGCAGGTTGTGGAATATGTATTTGGATAACACATCAAAGAACTCCAATTACTATACAAGTAACTTTTTCCTATTTTGAGTGTTTGTCTAGGTATGTATTCATTCCAATCAGCAAACCAATATAAATGATGTGGAACTTAAGTCTTTGGAGAACATTGTAAAAATGGTGTTTCCAAACACAGACACAGGTCTAGAACAGGGGTGGCCAAACTTATGGAACTCAAGAGCCACACAAGTTGATTATTAAATCTTCAAGAGCCACACTGAGGCATTTTGCCATATACTTTTACCTACTAAATTGATTTGCTGATATTCTTCTGTGAGCCACATTTTTTCATTCAAGAGCCACATGTGGCTCCTGAGCCACAGTTTGACCACGCCTGCTCTAGAATCTCAGATTTAAAACACTGTACTCTAGTCATTTATTTATGGAGGACATCTGATGTCCAGCCCATGGAGTTTAAAGAAGCACGTGGCTTAGATAAAGGCACCGGCAAGTGAATGTGTTGTTTTAGATGAAAATCTGACAACCTTTGGCCAAAACCTAGGGTGTGTTCTGCCTAGAAAAGGTATCACTTTAGAATATATTATAAGGCAGGTTCCAAAGGGGTAGCCATGTTAGCCTAGTTCAGCAAAACAAACAAGGAGTCCTGTGGCACTGTTAAAGATTAAACAAATTAATTTATCGCATGAGCTTTTGTGGGAGAAAAATACCACTCTGTCAGATGCCTGAAGATGGAAAATTTATAAAATGGAAGGAAAATAAATGCATGTAACTAAGTCATAGGATCAGGTCAGAATGTTACAGCAAAGCAGAGTAGTAGTTTAGATTCAAAACACTGGGGTACAACATATCGTGGAAGGTGAGGTCAAATTACCTGTTGTAATAAGAAAAATATCCATAGTTCCTATTTAACCCTAAGGCAACAGTGTCAAATCTACATACAAGAGTTCCCATTCTGCATTTTCTCTTTGAAGTTTCAATTTGTTATCCATTTGTTTGAGCACAGCTATTAACAAATCATCAGCAGACTGAGCAAGGAGACTGAAGTGTCCCCCTAGTGGTTTTTGAATGCTGTGATTTCCAGTGTCAGATTTGTGTCCATTTATTCTTCTGCACAGACACTGTACTGTATGCCCAATAAATAAAGTAGAGAGGGAGGGCGCATTGCTAGCACATGATGGCATAACTCACATTGATGGAGTAGCTGGTTTGATTAAGTCCTACGACTGTTGTTGTGTTTTGCACAGATATGTGGGCAAAGTTAGCAATGTGGTTGCTGTTTAGACCCCAATGAAATTAAGTGTGGTCACTGAATGCTTCAGCAAATGAAGGGCATCATCTATTTTAGAACTAAGTCTGGCCTTTCAAAGGCCAAATTCTCCACCATGGACTATTTCTTGTAGGAAGCCAGAGTTTCAGTGCCATGAAGCCTTATTGGCATGGCCTTTGATGTAGCAGTCACTGCTGCAGATTCAACAGACAGGTTTTGACCACCAATTAACTAGTGCCTCACTTAAATGCTGGGTGCAGGTGTTAATATTTGAAAACAGAACAAACCTGAAACAATGAAGAAATAAGTCAGAAATACAGGGAAATTCACTGAAAGATCACACCAATGAAACTCTGAAGTCTGTCACTTTGGAGGCACTTTTGGAGATCCAGCAATTCTTTAGAGTGGGTACTTAACCTGATCCAAAGTCTGGTGTCTCTCCATATGCTGCAATAGAATGGCTCCCTATGTGAGTTTGGCTGGACATGAAGGTGAAATAATTTCACCCTAAGCAGTAAAGTAAAATGTCACTACTTGCTGCAGAATTGTGCACCAGTGGGATTTCTTCACTCTTAAAGACATATATAATAGGATGATATGTTTGGGTGTTAAGTTCATCAGCAACAGACCAATAAAATAGTAACAAAAGAAGGAGACAAGCACTTTGTAAATATTAAACATTCAACAAAGATTGAAGTCACTTGCAGAAGCAATGCAGCATGTCTGTTTCAGAACAGACTGTAGTAACAAGTGTTAACTCAGTCCAGGTGAATCTAATCTAGAAAGTGAAGCAGGTCTGGTTATATTTCATCACCACTGTTTAACAAAAAACTTACTCTGCTTAGCCTAGAGACTGCCAAAGAGACTGAAGTTTTAAATTCTTCTGGGTTCTTCTGTGCCAAAGTGGTGATAAGACTGGTAGCAGCAGTAACAACCCCCTAGAAGAAGATATAATTACTAATATTTGTATTCAAATATTTAACATGTGCAAGAGTTTAAAAGCTTCAAATAAAAGATGGACTTGTTACGTACAAGACACCCAAAATTAATTTGTGATTTTTCATTAGTGTATAAATAGTAAACCCAAAAAATAAAGTTTGATTTTCATTAATAGTAGTAAGTGATGCCTTAAAATATACTAACTGTCTTTTGTCAAGAAAAGTGATTTGTTGGCTTCAATCCCCTTATCCATTCCTATCCCACTACTAGGTCCTATAATTGGTAACCTCCCTTTTGGCCAAAACTAAAATGGTGACTATTTACACTTGTTAAAGTACAGTGGAGTACTGAGCTTTTGTTGCGCTTTCAGTAGCGTGCTACATTATGCCTTGCCTGAATAGCTGTTGTTCCACATTTTGTTAAAGAAAACTGGTCTTATCAAAGATCAGAGAAGCTGTAGTAATTTTAATGTAATTCTGAAAGCCAAAAAACTTGTGTTCCAAGCCAATAAATCCAAGGCTGACTGTAACAAAGCCTTGAAAATAACCTTGCCCTCCTTAACGGAGGCCGATAAGGCTTCTCTAGAGTCCTGACCCAGGGAATCAGCGAACCTGTCCATAACTGACCAGACGTTAAACATGTACCTACTGAGGATGGCCTGCTGGCTGGCTATCCTCAGTTGCAGCCCCCCCCGCCCCGTAGAATAAACTTTGCAGCCGAACAAGTCCAGTTTTTTAGCGTCATTAGACTTTGGTGTCAACCCCGGATGCCCTTGCCGTTCCAGCTCATTTGCTGTGGCTACTACCAATGAACTTGGAGCAGGGTGGGAATAAAAGTGTTCATACCCCTTAGAGGGGACGAAGTACTTTCTTTCCACCCACTTGGCCATGGGCGGAATTGAGGCCGGGGTATGCCACAGTGCCTTAGTAGTGTTCTGCACTGTTTTAATGAAAGGCAAAGCAATGCGGCTCGGTCCCTCGGGGAGTAGGATGTCTACCATGAGGTCCGCATCCTCTACTATTTCCTCGGCCTGGATGTTTAGGCCGGTGGCCGCCCAACAGAGTAGCTCCTGATGGTTCTTGGAATCATCCGGGATAGATAGTGGTTTGGGCCCTGCCACTGCCTCGTCTGGAGTGGATGAGGAAGACTCGTCCTGTTTGAGACCACTGGATGGCACCCTGGATCTTGAACTGTGGCCCCACTAACCATGCTGGCCTCATCCTGTTCACCCCTCACTGACTCCACCTCTGAGGCTTCCCCGGTACCGTGAGGAGCACTGGTGGACGCGGATGGGGCGGGTCTGACCCCTGAACTTGGCACGGGGACAACCGGACCGAAGCCGGAACCTTGCTGGAAGGCCCACGGCGTCCAGAAGGGCCACTGCATTCCTGGTTGCCAATTAGACCACTGCAGGTGGAAAGGCAGCGCCACAGGGGCCGGAGGAGGCTGTGACCTGGTCCCTTTCTGCAAAGGCTGCGGTGCCGATTCCTCCACTGAACTCGAATATGGGCTGCTCCGCAGTGACCAAGGCGGTGCCAATGAAGACTGCACCAGGGAACGGTGCTGACTCCCCTCCCGTTGCTCACGGTGCCGGCACAACGGGGAGACACTGCGCTGACACTCCACTGGAGAGTGGTACTGGGGGGCTCCGGCCGCTGCTATGATGGCCAGTGGTACCAGTGAGTGGTGCTGCTGGGGAGAGGACGGTGCTGTACCGGGCATACGAACCGCACTGAGGAGGGTAGGCTTCCCCCTTGACGGTAATGGCCCCGGTGCTGGTGCCCGCGGGGCCGAATGGCCCGACAACTGCTGAGCCGCCGCAAAGGCCTCCGGCGTGGATGGTAGGACCAAGTCCTCCTCTACAATCTCCCTGGTGGGGGAGGTCATCGACGCCGGGCTGTGAAGTCTTTCCCTGCGGCCTTGCACCAAGGCGGAGGGCCGGCCAGCGCGGCTCTGACCAGAGTCCTTGCTGCTGGCTGTGACCCGGCACAGGGAGCGCCCTCTGTTCAACTTCCTCTTCTTCGCCTGCACCAGGGATGCCGAGCGGCGCCGAGCCTCTAGTAGCAAGATGGTGCAGCTGGACTTTGGTGCCAATGACAGTGCTGATGTCGCCGGAGCGCTCCGTACCAACGGTGCCGTGCTCGATCCCGAGTCACCGGGCACCAGGCGCAGGGCCTCTTCCATCATGTAGAGTTTGAGCCTTTGGATTCTGTCCTTTTGCGTCCGCGGCTTGAAACTCCGGCAGATCTTGCACTGCTCGGTAAGATGAGCTTCACCCAAGCACAGGAGGCAGCTGCTGTGTGGGTCGTCTAATGGTATGGGCTTTTTGCAATGACCGCAAGTTTAAAAGCCCGGTATAGCCCAACCCCAAGCCCGGGGCAGGAGCTTAACGCACCTAACTAACTACTAAAGAAAACAACTAACAGTTAAACTACAACTAAGAGCAACAACAACAACTCCGGGTACTTTGGTATAGTGGCCACGTGCAGAGACTGCTCGAAACCACAGAACGCTCCAGTGACCGACGGGAGGTGAGAAGGAACTGAGGAGGGAGTGGCCGGCTGTGGCTATATAGGGAGTAGCAGCAGTGCCACTCCAGGGGGCGCTACAGCCGGCCCTACGGGTACTCTAGGGGAAAAGTTTTCCAGCGTGCTGTGCACGTGGCGTGCAGACACCTAAAGGGGAATGGCCAGGAGCAGCACTCGAAGAAGAAACTTGTGTTCCAAGTCAATAAAACCAATTACATAAATGCTGGAAGGAGCAATCTTGCTTTTGCAAGAGGAACACAGAGGAGACACCAAGAGCCTTCCCAGATTTTTAGGGCAGGCTACCTGCCAATATCTTGTCTAATATATTTCATTCAGCATGAAACAGGAACTTCATATGTTTGGATTATTAAGTTTTGATGTTGCTTAAATACTCTTATGTTCATTGCTAAATGCTGTTTACAAATTACTTAGCAGTAAGCAATCACATCCACATCCAGTATGACAATGCCATTTTCCTACACTGATAGTATAGTAGGCCTCCCAAAGGCACCTTTTAGGTGTTTGTGAAACACACATGGTTATAGGGCACATGAGTTACTTAAAACCAGAAGCATGGCAGCTCCAACCCCTTAATGTTGTAAGCCTGAATACTGACGTTCTGGACACTAAGTACATTACCCAGACCGAAAGAGCATTTTCGTGCAATTTGAAAACATGCCTCTTTCACCAACAGCAGCTGGTGCAATAAAAGCTATTACCTCACCTATTTTGTCTCTAATTCTAGAAATGACTGTCAGGAATTATCATAACCAATAATTAATTAAAAAGGCTATATGGCATCTTTAGAGAACTGCAATTCTATCTTTATTTTTAAACATGCACAGTGATGCAAAAATGTAAATTGCAGATAAAACAGTCTTGCAGCAATTTAAATTGTTTCCTTTGTTAATATGTTAACAGAAACTAGGACTTCCCCTACAGTGATTGAGTTGGATCACTGAATGGCAGGCCAGAAGAAAATCATCATCATAAGCTTACCAAGTGCTGGTCGTTGAGGAGATGCACAACCCTGGATGTCCAGTCTCCCATGGGAACAAGGTCAGGGGAAGTTCTGTACAAACGCAGCAAGCACAAAGCAGCACTCTGCTTCACACTATCCATGGTGTCTCTGAAAGACCAGAGTATCTCTTTTCAGTCCAAATTAAGAGAGAGAGAGTCTTGATACTACTTAGTGGAGAAGAATCTGATCATGCTTTTCCATCAACCACAATTATCCAAAAGTAAACAAGAACAGAAAGCAGTATAAGGGTTTCTTTGTTTTTCTAATAAAAGCATTAGATCCTCTAGTTAATTATACTTTCAACTACTTTAAATTTGTTAAACAATTCAATAAACGAGTTTAAGAAATTTCTTTGTAGTGTTTACCAAATAATACAGAAAAAGTTATACTGGTTACTATCCCAAGGCTCGAGTTACTAACTGGTCTAAACTTTTTCTGTAGCCTTTGCTAAACACTTGGCAACTTAAAACTAATACTGAGACACAACACTGTTCTCTCCTGAAGCAACAGAACTCAAGAGATTTTTCTTCACTCTACAGCTGGGAGTACACTACTATTAGACATGTGATAAGTCAGTGCATGTGCACATCCTGAAGTGATATCAATGATCTTGTAATCAGAACACATTTGAAATTAAAGAAGGGACAAGAGTAAAACAAGGATTACAAGGTTAATGTTTGCAGTCAAAAAATGGTTTAAAAACCATTCTATGACCTTCATTTACTAGAAAAGAGATAACAAAAGATGCTGTCTAGAGAGCATCAAACTCCATAGTCATAATGGACAAGGTAAATTAAGTGCAACTCTCAATTTTTAGTGAAAGTGATTTATGAACAAGCTAGTACATTTTATTTCTAGGTCACTACCTGATTTCTATAGTGATATCTTGCAGGATATCACATTACGGTTTTAATTTCAGCCTAGTGACTTATGGCATAATTAAAGGCAACCCTTTCTTGCACGTGGAACTGACAGCAACCCCTACATTTAAATTGCTTTAACATTAAAATTTGAATGCCTCTCCTGTTTAAAAAAAAGCCTTTGAAATTCAGCAGGGACAAAACCCAGGAGGGTTAAATTGCCTTTTGAAATTCTCTTCAGGTTTGGCTGAGCTTCAAAATGTTAAGTCACCATTTATTTATGTTCTGTTGCTTGCGCACATCAGAAAGGTCAAAGTAACTAACTGCAATTATTCTAACAAGTCAGGCCAATGTTGCAACAGCAAAAGTATCACCACCATTCTGTATTAGGAACAGCTGGGAAATACCATAGCATCTGTAGCAGTGACCAAGGAGAGGAAAGGGAAGAAAACTGCTTGGCAGAGCCCGCTTCCTTCACATACAGCACATGACCCCAGTGCTCACTCTTTCTGGGGTTGGGGGGGGGGAGGGGTGCCAATACATGACACATGAGCTCTAGAACCAACTATTATGATGCGGTTACAGATCTCTTGATGATGATACATGATAGGATAGGGAATTGTGAACTGCACACAAGGAAAATAAGTAGGAAAAAATTAAAACAAAAATGATTTTTGTAATTATTTAAGTGGCAAACTCAAGCCCTTAAATTAGGAAATGTTAGATTTATAATTACATGAGCACATTTAAGGTTGCATATGTACTGTTATGTGATTTTTAGTTATATGGTCTCTCACAATTTCTTCCACAGGATTCTTGGTATATTCAAGTGCACATGACAGACAACCAGAGTCAGAAGAGGAGGTTACTTACCTGTAACCGGGGTTCTTCGAGATGTGTTGCTCCTGCCCATTCAATATATAGGTGTACACACACCACATGCATGTCAAACTGGAGATTTTCCTTCGGGATACCCGTAGGTTCGGCTGTGGTGCCCCCTGTAGTGGCGCCGCCGCAGCTCCACTTATAAGCCACGGCCAACCCGTGCCTCCTCAGTTCCTTCTGAAACCTATTCCAAAAGAGGGGAGGACAGAGGGAGAGGAATGGGCAGGAGCAACACATCTCAAAGAACCCCGGTTACAGGTAAGTAACCTCCTCTTCTTCAAGAGATTGCTCCCGGCCATTCCACATATAGGCGAATCTCAAGTCTTACCTGAGGCGGAGTGTAGAATCACAGCTTCACCGAGTATACCACCACTCGCCTGACAGCAGCATCCTGCTGTGCTTGTTGCGTGATGGCATAGTGCTCCACAAATGTGTGGGCCGATGCCAAAGTGGCTGCCCAACAAATGTCAACGATAGGGACCTGTGCCAGGAAGGCTGCTGAAGCCGCCTGGGGCCTGACTGAGTGGGCCTTCAGCACTGGCAGGGGGGGCCCCGCAATCGCATAGCACTCCCTGATGCACGAGACGATCCAGGCTGATAGGCGTTGGGTGGATATCAGCTGACCTTTCATCCTATCTGCCACTGCAACGAACAGCTGCTGGGACTTGTGAAATGGTCTCGTTCTTTCGATGTAAAAGGTGAGAGCCCGCCTGACATCCAGGAAATGCAGCCTACATTCTCTGTCAGAAGCGTGGGGCTTCGAATAAAACACGGGTAGGACAACGTCCTGGTTACAATGAAATTGTGACACCACATTCGGCTGAAAGACCGGGTGCGGGCATAAACTACCTTTGTCCTTGAAAAAGAGCATACAGGGTGGCCCCGCTGTTAGAGCCCAAATCTCTGAGACTCATCTTGCTGACATCACAGCTACCAGTAGGGCCACCTTCCAAGACAAACAAAGTAGGGAACGCGAAGCAAGTGGCTCGAATGGCAGACCCGTCAGCTTCGACGACACCAAATTCAGGTCCTACTGAGGGACAGGAACCTGCACGGGGGGGGGGGCGCGGGGGCACAATCTATCCAGGCCCCTCAAAAAACGCTTAACTACAGGGTTCGAGAACAAGGAGCCCGGGCCTGATGCGTCATGGGCAGCAGACAGGGCTGCAAGGTGCACCTTAATGGAGGAAGTCGTGAGGCCTAATGACTTCAGGTACCAAAGATGGTCGAGTACCGCTGGGACTGGCGCTCACTCTGGGACGATGCGTTTATCGGTGGCCCACTTCACAAACCTTGTCTACTTCTCTCTATACACTGACCTAGTGGACGGCTTCCTGCTGTTCTGGAGAACCTCCTGGACCAGAGCAGAGCAACGCAATTCGTCAGCGTTCAGCTATGCAGGTTCCAGGCCCATAGATGCAACACCTTCAGATTCGGGTGTATGAGTTTCCCTCGCTCCTGAGTGAGAAAGAGTGAAACCAACGGCAAGTCTATCAGTTCCTGGACCGAGAGACTCGGCAGCAATGGAAACCAGCGTCTGCATGGCCAGCACGGGGCTATGAGAATCACTTTTGCCCTGTCTTGCCTCATCTGTAGGAGGACCTTTTGAACCAGAGGCATTGAGGGAATTCATAACAGGTCGTCCCCCCAAGGGATCATAAACGCATCCAATATGGAGCCTGGGCTGCTCCCCCTGAAAGAATAGAATGTCTCACACTTCCTGTTATGGTTTGAGGCAAAGAGGTCTATTCAGGGATGTCCCTATTTCTGGCTCTAGGACCTCCCATTTCAGAGACCATTCGTGGGGCATAAACTTCCAGCTCAGGGAGTCCGCCAAACCGTTCTGTTGTTCAGGCAGGTACAACACCACTAGGTGAACTGAGTGGCGAATACAAAAGTCCCACAAGTCTAGGGTTTCGTGGCACAGCGCTGGTAAGTGGGCCCCCCCCGCCTGTTTATATAATACATGGTGGAACTACTGTCCGTCGGGACTGACACTGCCTTGCCCTTTATACCCTGCTGGAAGGCTTGACACATCAGGCGTACCGCCCTGAGCTCTCTCACGTTGATACGAAGACGTCATTCGTCGGATTTCCACAACCCGAGTCTTGAGAGGTTTGGGGAGCCCATTTGGGACCTGATCCAAGGCATTGGTAACCAGAACCAAGACAGACAGAGGAGCCTGAAATGGAATGCTGCTGCATGTTACATCTTCTTCGCACCACCCGTCCAAGGTGTTCAGCACGCTCAGCAGTACCTGAATGATACTATCAATCGAGTTCCAAACTGGGCAATAGACTTTCCCCAGCCACAATTGGAATGGACGCATCCTGAGGTGTGAATAGGGCACTACCGCAGTGCATGCCACCATGTACCCTAGGAGCCTGAGGCAAGAGTGGAACAAAGTCAAGGAGAATTTTTGTAGGCTCCTTATGGAGACCCTCAGCATCAGAAAACGACTCCGGGGCAGGGAAGCCTTGGCCTGAGTCGACTCCAGCCAAGCTCCTATAAACTCTATGCCTCGAGTCGGCATGAAGGATGACTTCTGAGCATTGACCAGCAGGCCTAAGGTGTCAAAGAGGCTGCGAATCTTCGCAACATGCCCCGCCATAACTTCCGCTGAAGGACCCGTGACAAACCATTCATCTAGGTACATGAACACTCGAATCCCTAGGCACCTGAGGTGGGCTGCCACCACTGCTAGGCACTTGGTGAAGACTCTGGGAGCCGCTGCCAGGCCGAATGGAAGAATTGCCAACTGATAGTGCTTGCCTGCCAGCAGGAACCTGAGAAACCTCCTGTGCCTGGGCAGGATGGAGATATGAAGTAGGCGTCCTGAAGATCGAGGGCGGCAAACCAGTCTCCTGGATCCAGCATGGGCATTATCAACAGAAGGGACAGCATGCAAAGAAGAGAGTCTTTTTCAGAAAGCAGTTAAGGCCCTGCAGGTCCAGAATAGGACGGAGTCCTCCCTTCGCTTTGGGAACCAGGAAATACTGCGAGTAAAATCCCCTGCCCCTGAGCTCGAGCAGAACCTCCTCTACTGCACCTTTGTCCAAGCGAACCTGCACCTCTTGTATCAGTTTGTTCGTGAGAGGGGTCCCTGAAAAAGGGACGGGGAAGATGGGCATTGTGAAGGGGGAAAAGACGAAAACTGTAGGGAGTAGCCATGTTGGACCATGCAGAGAACCCATGAGTCCATTGTTTTGCTGCACCATGCCGGGAAGAAGTGTGCTAACTGGTTGCAAAACAGGGGGCTGGATCCAGGAACACTGTAGAGTCACCCTCGAGTACACCCTCAAATAGTCTTTTTCGAGTTGGGGGCAGGTCATGCCGACTGAGGTTGGGAAAAATGACGCTGGCCATTCCGATGGCCATTCCTGCTGCGTCTTCCCTCTGGGTCCTGGCAATGGTGGTATGGGCGAGGCGCTGGCTAGGGCTTAAAATGGACGCCTCTGAGCTGCCTGGGTATGCAGGCCAATGGATTTGAGATGAGCCCTAGAGTCCTTCAGGGTCTGCAATTTAGCATCCGTCTGTTGCAAAAACAGCTCCAGCCCTTCCAACAGGAGTCCCTGGATGGTGTATTAGACCTCCTGAGGAAGCCCTGAGGCTTGCAACCATGAGCTGTGACGCATCGTGATACCGGAAGCCATAGACCTTGCGGCTGTGGCTGCCGCATCAAGCGCTGACTGCAAGAGGGCCCTGGATACAACCTTTCCCTCCTTGGTGGCAGCCACCAAAACCAGCCTCGACTCTGGGTCTACCGTGTCCATCTGTCTGTCAAGTGAAGCCCAAGCGTTGAACGCGTACCTGCTGAGAATCGCCTGCTGGTTTGCGATCCTCAGCTACAGCCCTGCGGTGGAATACACCTTGCACCCAAATAGGTCCAGCTTTTTTGCATCCTTGGACTTAGGGGTCGGACCTGGGATGCCCTGCCTTTCTTTCTCATTAGCTGCAATGACAACCAATGACCCAGGGTCCGGATGAGTATAAAATTGCTCATAAACCTTTAGAGGGGACAAAGTACTTTTTCTCCACGTGCCTTGCTGTAGGAGTTATGGAGGCAGGACTATGCCACAGGGCTTTGGTGGACTTCTGAATAGTCTTAATGAATGGGAGAGCCACCCTCACCAGACCCTTGGGGGGCTAAGATGTCTACCATTGGGTCCTCCTCCTCAGCGATCTCCTTGGCTTCCAGGTTTAGACTCCTAGCTACCCTCGACAGCAGGACTTGGTGAGCCCTGCTGTCCTCCTGTGGCGGTGCTGGTTTGGCCACAGCAACCGCCTCATCCAGGAGAGAAGAGGAAGACTCGCCCGAGGCCTCAAAGGCTGGCTCCAAGCCTGAAGCCGCCAATGGGGTAGGGGCCCTATGCCCCTGAGATTCAAGGGAACTCCTCTCTGATTCGGCCTCAGACAGGCCCTCGTCCAGTGGTGCCCCAGCCAAGAAGGATGGCTGCAGGCGGGAGCTGGTGACTGACTGAGGACCCGAAGCCCTGGTCCCTTGCTTCTGGTGGTAAGCCCAGGGAGTCCAGAAGGGCCACTGAGTTGGGACTCGCCACTGCAGAGGACACAGTGGGGCAGCTGGCATTTACAGCACCGGTCTGCACCAGCCATGGTCATGCTGCCTAGACACCAAAGATGGAGCATCCAAGTTGGATGACAGACCACTCCTAGGGGACCATGGGGGTGTGGTATCGAGCTCTGACAAACAGTGCCGGGATGTCTTGCTGGGCACCATGGTCTGGTGTCTGCCCTCCGACCTTGCTGGAGAACGGTACCAGGGGGCTCCCACCGCCACTACCACCACCTGCGGTACCAGTGATCAGTGCAGAGACAGTGACAGGGAGCTCTGCTGCCTTGGCTGCGTTCTCCGATCAGCTCCTGGAGGTGAGGATGGGCATGCTAGAGGCAGCTTGCCCTTGGATGGCACCAAACCCTTTGGTGCCGAGGGGGGAACCAGCAACAGCATCGGAGCTGTTGGGCCCAACAACTCCTTTGCTGCTTCGAACGCCTCCGGAGTGGAGGGCAGCAGGATGTCCTCTTCCAAAATCTCCTGTGTAGGAGACGGCGCAAACACCGGAGTCGACAGGCCCTTCCTTGGGGCTGGACTCGATGGCACTGCTGGCTCTCGAGCCACATGCCTCTTCGGTGCCAGACTGCGGCACTTCTCCTTCCTGGTCGGAGAGCACGAGGGTTCCACTCTTGGCTTCTTCTTTGGGGGCGCGGGAGACAGAGAGCGGTGCTGACAGTGCCATTGCTGCAGCCCGTACGCCGGTGCCGAGTCTCCAATGGAGGTTCACCGGTCTTCATGCTGCCTGGTGCTGCTGGAGCACTACTCACGGACGGCGCCACGCTGGATGCTGTCTTGGGAGATGGCGAAGGGCGCAGTGCTTCCTCCATCTTGAGGAGCCTAAGTCTCTGTTCCCGCTCCTTTTGAGTACGGGGCTTGAAAGTCGCCGGCTTGTCATGCACGCGGTGTGCATACACCTATATGTGGAATGGCCAGGAGCAATCACTCAAAGAAGAATTAATGTTGCACAAGGAAGTGTATCTGGCACTAACTGGAGGATGTGACTTTACAACCCATCTTTTTAGTATGCAATATATTCAATCACTTTTTTATTACTATGATGAGAAGAATATACCTATGAAAAATCCTGTTGTACCTGAAAACAATGTATAAGAAGGATTCATACAAATTAAGAGTACTTAATACACAAAGGGGCACCTAACTAAATTACTCCCTGGAGGTTTTTGTTTCTTTTAAGCCTAAAGAATTTTCCTGGACACAGAAATTACAATCATAGGACTAGGCCTAAACTATTGTTATTGGGATGAATTTCAGTTGCAAAACTTGTTTTGACCATGAAGTTCTGGGCAAAATAGTAGGAAAACTTTTTTCTTTTAAATCACCTCTAGTCACTTAACTGACTTTTGTGTTGCTGTAAAACTATGGTTATTCCTATGCTGACCTAGAACAGAAATGTAGATTCTGAAGAAAACTCAAATATTCAGTGCAGAAAGTTTTCACTTTCCTAAGGAATCATATTTCAATAAGTTTCCAATGAAGTACACTTCTAGCAAGGAAATCTGTAGTTGAAACACAGTGTTTTCAGATTCATTCACTGCCCATTTTAATAAGGGATATAAAATTCATCTTAAAAGACAACTGTTAAAATTATATTGGTTAAACAGTTAACTTAGATAGGTTAGTGTCCCCTCTCCCCTGCCCCCCCCACACTCTTCTCCTCAGTCCCTGGGTAGCACTCCCAGCCTGGGACTGCAAGACACACCCCACCTCAGACCCATGGTCTCCAGTGTTCCACAGCACAGAGCGTCAACTAACCTGCTCCAGGGCCTCAGCTTCCCTGAGAAGCAGAGGCAGCCACTGCCTCTGCCAGGGCCTTACATCATCATGGGGGCCAAGAGTCCTAGCCATTCATTAACCAATAAGTAAAACTAATACTTATTAACCATTTAATATTTTACACCCTTAATTTTAATACAATTTATCCATATAGGAAAAGGAAACATCTGTTTTTCCAGGCAAAATATTTTGGATCACACTTCCAGGACAAGAAGTAGACACTTCCAAAAACAAAAACAAAAAACTTTACACAGATATATAGGTAAAGAACTGGGTTCTGCAAAAATGCAACTTGGGTTACTAGACAAGAGATCAAGACATAAATTAGACCAAAATATATTAACTTGAGTGCAAAAAGTTAAGCTCTGGTTTCTGTTTAGTCAGTGAAGCAAGCAACTGATTTTCAGGTGTGCTGAGCACTTGCAGTCATCCGAAAATGAAAGTAACTGGCACCTCTAAAACATTAGATCACTTCAGTGTCTAAATATGGCTTAGATGCCTAACTTGATGTTGAAAATGACCTGTACTCTCTCCCGTGTGGCTGTTTCAGATACCATACATACCCTGCTACAAGAATCTTTGGAATTTCTCCAGCAAATGCTTCTGCCATCTCCCGGCTACCCACATTGGCTATACAATGCAAAGCTAATCCCATGAAAGTGGGGTTGCGGCTGGCTAGGTCATTCTTGATTGCATTGTTTATCAACCGGATCAGCTCACTGTTGGAGTTCACTAGCACTGAGATGAAGAGATATCCCTGTAACACAGAAAAGAGACAAGAGAAATTAGTGTTTCTGATCAATCAAACCAGCTAAAATTAATTTCATGTCTTCTGCTAATGTTGTAGTGTATTCTAAACATAAGTGTAATGCCCTTCCAACAATATTGTCCTTAACCAATAACCCAAGAGTTCTGTGTAAATAAGTCTCTGGAATTTGAGTCCAAAGAGGTCCAGAGCTATAGAGTACAAAAACATCTTTGGGGGGTTGAGGGAGGAAATCACATTTACATTCCATTCAAATCGTATATTTCACTCACCAGGGACTCAAGCTCTGCTCAGTACCTGTCACACATTACTGCATGTTCACATGCATCTAGTAATTGCTAGTTTTCTTATTAGGGACATTAAAAGAAAGATGAATATACCTCCTAGATTCTAAAAAGTTAACCAAACTGAAAGGTAAATAACCTCGTTCTGATTTATATTCTGGCTTATGTGTTGCTTAAGATGCCCTACAGTAGGTGCATTTTTTTTAAACCCTGACTGCATCTTTTCAGTTACCCATTAAACATGGGTTTTCGTCTGAGTGGAATTCAATAAAATGTATAATGTTCTACTTGAAGCAAGTGCCTCATCTAATAGAAAGTGTATGTTTTGGCAAGATATATTTAAAAGGTTACAATACTAGTCTTGTCTTGCAGTTATAAACTGCACTAACATTTAGAGGTGAAAAAGGCAAAAAAATCCTTCAAATTACTTATCCAAACAACTTATCTGTACAGCTAAAAGTTACTGTCCAGTCCCAACTAGAACCAGCCAAGATTATCAAGAAACAACGCAACAGAAAAAAAATCTTTATTTACACACACACAATTAGTTATATAGTGAGGCAGGACAAGATAGGCCACTAAGCGCTATGACATTTCATAGATATTGCTCTTCTGAAGGTTTAGAAACTACTTACAATCTGTTTCTCGGTGTATCGGTTAGAACTCAGAAGGTTTACAGCCTCCATGTGGCCAAAGTCAATATCATGCCCCAAGAGGAAGATGAAAAGTAACTTGCAGACATACTTTTTCTTACTGTAGCCATCTAGAGCCTTGTCACCTAGGAAACAAACAATAGAAATCAAGACTGGAAAAAAATCAAGACAACTACAGCACAGACCAACATTTGTATATCTGTTCTCTCTCTCTCTCTCTCACACGCACGCACGCACACACTTCCATTCAAGTACCAAAGGGGCAACCATGTTAGTCTAGTTGAGTGAAACAAACAAGGAGTCCTATGGAACTTAAAGACTAACATTTATTTATTGCATGAGCTTTTGAGAGAGTATCTTAACAACTGCTTTGATTTGCTGTTAGTGTGACCTGATCCCCTGACTTACAGAATGATTGGAAATAAATGCAGGGAAGTGTAAGTTTCTACATCTAAGCCTCTGATAAACTGGTATTCTCTCCCACGGAAGCTCATGTGATAAATAAATTTGTTAGTCTTTAAGTGCCACAGGACTCTGTTTTATCATTCAAGTAGTGCAACATTTGCTGGATGTTGTTTCAACATTTAAAGTTTGATTCTGTCAGGTTCCATTTATGTTTAAGGTTCTTTCGAATCATTAGAAGTGAAAATCTATGCAAATGCTTACTTTACAAAACGAAGTTATTGGACAGCTAAACTATGTATCCTAGGATAACCTTCTGACTATAAAAATTCACTATTACATGCAGATGTAAAAAATTTTAAATGGCTTACAATACTTTTGATTTAAGCAGCACAACAAGAAAACATTGATCAAGATGTCTCTCTGAAACAAACACCAGTAACTGAATATACAAAAGTCAGTTTTGCCCCATAATCTATGGAAAAGTCAAAATCCCAATTCTCTGAATTAAGGCATCTAACTATTCTACAACAATTAATGCACACATCAGGAAATGTCTTTACAAAAATGCAGAAAGTACATTTTTTGTCAAAGGCTGATACATTACATTGTTATTCATGTGTAGAGTCTGTAAAATAAGATTTAAGTTGCTTTTAAATGCCTGCTATCTGTGAGTTTTAGTAGTCAAATTTCAAAATGGTTTAAATTACAAGATTAAGGTGTTTCACATTTTGTTTTGACAAAGGTGTCCTCTAAACAGTTTACCTTTCATGACTGTAATACAGACTCCCACAATACGTATTTTTGTAAGCTCAGCATTATTGTCCAACTTTTCTTTGTTAGAATCCCATTGCAGCAAAAAGACAACTAAGGAGGGATATGATAGAGATCTATAACATCATGAATGATATGGAGAAGTCAAGAAGGAAGTGTTATTTACCCTTTCATATAACACAAGAACCAGTGATTGCCCAGTGAAATTTGTAAGCAGCAGATTTAAAAACATAAGGAAGTACTCTTCATGCAACACAGACTCTGGAATTCATTGCCAGGGGATGTTGTGAAGGCCAGAAGTTTAACTGGGTTCAAAACAGAATTAGATAAACTCATAAAAGATAGGTCTGGTCCATCAGTGTCTATGAGCAAACACAGTGAGGCACACAATCCCATGCTCTTGGTCTACCTAAACCTCCCACTGCTGGAAACAGGGACTGAATGACAAGAAGTGGACCATTCAATAAACTGCCCTGTTCTGTTCATTTCCCCTGAAGCATCTGACACCGGCTGCTGTCAAAAGACAAGATACTGGGTTAGCTGTACCATTGGCCTAATCCAGTATGGTCATTCTTGCATACTTAATAGCATAGCCAGAGCCATCTGTAAGTGCAGTGTTGATAGCAGATGACCTGTTACAGTATAAAAAAAATTTACCTGTAGCAAAACATGAACATTTTGCCCTTCGACCAACAGCAGCTTCCTTTCCCCATTCAAGCCTATAGTACGGTCAGTAGAACAAAATTTCAGCAAAAACTACCACCCACAAACTTGCATGAGCTCTTCATGTATTTTTGGCCTTATTCAGAGTGAAACAGGTGTACCTGTCAAATCTATGACCATTCTTCTTTGATGGGCAGCAGTAGAATTTTAGGAATAAAGCAAGCGTGTCACACACATAGCCTGTGAGTCAGATATGGCCCACAAACCTCTTCCATCTGGTCTGCAACTGTGCTGTACAAGACCACATTCTCCAAGAAAGAAAGAATAAAGAAAAAAAAAAAAGTCTGACAGTATTGGAGTGCAGTCACACACACGCGCGCGATGATGCCGCGAGACTGTCAAATCTTGGAATATCACCAAGCACTGGGTTTGTTAGACTGTGCTCTGCAAGACCATTATCTCCCCCCCCCACAGGTCTTGCACTGTATCAGCAACAGAAGTGATGCTTAGATTCAGACTGCTGGGGGAAAAATACAAATTTTTGGCATTGTTTATTTATATAGAAATGTGAGACTGCATACCACACACTCTCCCTGAGAGAGAGATTGTGGTCTAACAGTATTGCAGAGTGCAGTCTCTCATACACAGCACTCCACAATGCTGTGAGAATGTAGGCCCCAGTATTTTGATTTTTGGTATACAGAGCCCACTTTAAAGTCAAATCTAGTCCACCATAGCAAATGGGTTTAACACCCCTGGAATAAAGCCTTATAGGAACAATGTTATATTATCCCCAAATCATATTTGGTCTTGCCAAGAATAAAACAGCAAAGTCCAACTCACTGCATGCATTTAGCCAGCTGTAAAGTAACAAATTAAATCTGCAGCAGCTTAAATCAACAGGCCAAAATTTTAAAGTTTTGGTTTCTAAAGCTAGGTTTACAAGTCCAACTGTATGTACCTAAAGAAGTGATTGACAGCATTGATACTGGCATGTAAGGAGTGCCATTTAGGTAACCCCCGACCCTTAAATTTTTGGGGCTGAAACCTCCTTTCAGATGCATCTGAAAGCAGACAGAAAGCCAGTACAAATCAGATAGTGTATGCAATATTGCAGCCATGTGCATGTAACTCACTAAACAGGTTGGCCAGAGCTTTCTGTATTTGAATTTTTCAATTATTGTTCCAGAGTAGGCCTAAATAGAATGGATTTTAACAGTCCATATTCCCCACTGACTATCAAATGGGAAGCAGGTGCTAATTCCTTCTTCAGCATTTGAAATGTCCATTTATACATCTGAAAACCACTCCTTAAGGAAACCAGAAGTGAGAAGAATATACTAGGAACTAGGAGAAATTAAATAATCCTTTTGTTCTGTCTCAGCTACAGAGCTGTGGATAATCAAAATGTGCCCTCAGTCCAAAAAGAAAGAGCTTTTAACACGTGTTGCAGAAACCAATTTTTTCACTAAGGGAAATACATATCTGGATTCAGCAAGAACTGCTGAAGGATCCCAAGGTAAAGATGAAACCACATTTTGTAAAAATGTCATAAGCATCAGTCAGCAGATCACTTGTGTTCCAATTCCATACAAATATTTTAAAGGTGAAACTTCAGTTGAGTACCAGTAGTTTACTATCAAGATATTATAGGAGATGTTTTAACTGTCCCTCGAACAAGCAAGCACAGGAGACTGAATTTCTTTTTAATATTTACTTTAATCCAAACAAATTACACTAAAACACAATTAAGGCATCCCATCAATCATAATTCTGCCATGCAATATCATCACAAAATAACCATAAAAGTAAGACAAACAAACATGCTTGTGTTCCCACACTGCAAGAAAGTGGATTTTCAAGGACATTTATGCGGAAAGAAGAGTACCACTGAATGAGTGAATGCAGGTGGTGGTGGTGACCATCTTTCCCAATAGAAGATGCTAGCTATTTGCGGAGGAGGGGGCAACTCATTGTGTCTGAAAACTGTTCAACTTCTGCTAAACAAATAACATGAATGCTTTTTTTCCTCCTAAAATAATGTTTTGTATTTGTCTTCCTCAAGGCATATTCAAGATTCATCTTTCTGTAAATTTGTGTAAATGCATGTTTGAGTTGAGATCATTCAAGACAAAAAAAAATTCCAAAAGGGATAGCTGTGTTAGTCTAGTCCAGCAAAAACAAAAAAAACAAAAACACAACAAGTATTCATGTGGCACTTTAAGACTAAACAAATTTATTTTTTGCATGAGCTTTCATGGGCGAAAAATCCCACTTCATCAGATGCTTCGAAGATGGGTGAACTTATTTCTTAACAAACCCACTTACAATTAACTGTTTATCTAATACATTGTTTCTCAACAACCAGTCCTTGAACCAGTGCCAGTCTCTGAGATCTCCATAACACGGTTTAGGAAGGCATTAGGCCAGTCTCTGGCATCAAAAAGATTAAGAGCACTGATCTAGTATACATGTAAACTCACAGAAAACTCATTGAAAGATTGCTGTAACTAAAGAGAATATCATGTAACTAAAGAAAATATAATGTTTCCTATGTACAACATTAAATGGTTAAGCCCTTTTCTTAAATTCAAACTTAATCTTACCTACGGAGACTACCCAAGGCCTTCATAATCTGGGAGCAAAGGGAAGGGAACAAACAGTTCCCTCTACTTACAGAGTAAACTTACTTAGACTATTAGAATCCACTGATTAAAGCAGCAAGGAAACCTACTAAACATTGCAGTCAATGTGGGAAAGACCATTAGATTTTATTTGGATGTTAAGGGTCTTCATTGTTGTGAAATTTTCATCTCAGTTAGCAGTGCTTCACAAGACACTTCCAAATGGAGAAATAGAACAATGGTACCTGAAGAAAAACAGCACAAACACCACAGCCTGCCATCTAGGTTTAGTTATGGGCACCCCTGAGGCTGTGCTGTCAAGAAGCAGTAAAGCAGTTTTGTTCCTCTGCTAGAAGCCACCACAATGGGAATGGCCAAAGCCTCTTGATTCACATGCAAGTGCCAGAGACTCATTTTGTTGGGGTTTTAGTTGTTTTATTTGTTCTCTTTTTGAATGGGCAGTAAGAAAGGAAGGTGGTGATCCTCACTCATGGCACTTTTACTCATTTTTCAAAACAAGATAAGGAGAAGAAAGCTTTTAAAAGCTGCTCTGAAAGACTACTTGCATGTTACACCTACTGCACTATCCTCCAGTGAAATACTGGGAAGAAAATTACAGACCAAAGATTTCCCTTTTTTGCAGCCTGGCTCTCAAAAGAAGCAGCAGCTAATTCATTCATCCTTGACAGGTGGCAGCACTATCTAAGAAAAGATAACTATATCCGGGGGAGGATGGCAGTTTATATCATTTGGTATTACTGTATAAAGTTTCAGCTGAATTTCAGTACTGAAGACTGAACTGAATTGTATATAGTTGTTTAAACAAACATATTATAGTTTAAACACAGCTTCATTATTTTAAATGTACTGCAGGAACTCACTGACAGCCCTGCTGTAAACACAAATGCCTAGGCAGAGTCGTGTGGCACAAACCTCAACTTCTCTATTTGTGCAATTGAAGTCTCCATTCTAGCACTTACTCCAATTTTTTACATAGTTTACTGTAGTCTGCAATCACAGAAAGCTCCCTTCTGTATGCTGAATCTTACTATACAAAAAATCCAGTGTTTCAGTGACAAAGCATTAAGGTATATATTTTCCTCTAACCCCCAGTAGTAAGTTCATATGTTGTTGCTCAAAGGAAACAGCAGCAGGAAATGTTTTTCTTCTAATCAGATTCTCCTGAATGAAAGACATATATATATGATTCTGTAGCAACTTTTATTTGAAATTCAGCAGAAACAGGAAGGATCCAGAGAAATTCTTGTCAGCAGTTTCTGCCACAATGAACAGGACAAAGATGACTTCCCTTTCCCTGGAAAACTTGCTGTTCTTGTCATCTGAAGGGAATTATTCTCTGTTGATCAGGCAAATTCCACTATTGTAAAGTAGGGCAAAAAATGTACTTTACAATTTCTTGCTTTTTCCCACCACTTCAGATACTTTAGATCAGCAGATTCTAGAGCTGAGCATACACCAGTAGCAACAGTAGTTGTGGGCGTGCTTCTTCCAGACATATAATATATGTAAGAAAGCGCTATTTCAAAGCAATCTTGGCATCTGCTTTGAATATACTCCAACCAGAAGCCTAAACAAGTAAAGTGTACAAAGCTAGTAATGTCTGATCTACACAGTCTAACCATTCCAATAGTTTATAAATGAAGCCAAAATAAAGAAAAAAAACAGGGAAATATCTTGATTTGTCTGCAATTCTACAGCAGTCTATTTAACACTCAATTCTACATGAATGGACTGTTAAATACACATTAAGTAATTGCTAACCCCTACCAAGTCCAATTAGCTTGTGAAGGCATTAGTAAGGCTCATTTTCTAGAACGAATAACCAACAGAAATGAAAATATCTGTGTTATGTCAGGGGATAATAGTTTACATTCATAAGAGAAAAAACACATTCAAGCACACTTGATGGTGCAAAAAATTTGTCTGATAGTTTATTATGCTATTCACTGATTTAGCTTTAAAGTTCTGCAGGACCCACTTTTGTATAGTTAGTACAGTAGTTCTGGCATTCCACTGACAAGATTAAGCATCGTAACGATCATCAATCATAGGATAGTTTCTCACGTACTACCTACTTTGGTATCCTCTAAGTTAATAATCGCTATACTGACTGGAGTCAGTAACCCTGGCACATGTGCCAGCAGTGGAACATGAGCTGATTTGGAGTGGCACACAAACACCTTCCACCAAAAGGGTCGCTCCTGTCCTAGAAAAGCAGACAGCAGTGCCCCAAGCACCCCATGGGTCCTACCATGGAAAGAAGGGATTCAGCTGCAGCGACTTCTTTCTGCAGTGTGCCTGGGTAGAGGTCCCCAGGCACAACACGGAGAGGAGTCACTCTGAGTGGTTTCTCTCCTGGGTATGCTTGGGAACACTTCCCCAGGCACACTGTGGAGAGAAGCCGCTTTGGGCAGCTTCTTTCTTGGGTGTGCCTGGGAAACCCCATCTCCTTCGCATGGCTGTCACTGAATTGTCAGGTGCAGCCATTTTTTTTCCCCCAGCAGAGGGGGCTGGTAAAACTGGCTGAGGGTCTGTGAGGAGGGGCTGGCATGGGGGTCAGCAAAGGTTACAAAATGAAGCCTAACTATTATTTAAAGTGAACAAGTAAAAATCTAAAAAGGAGTTGTTCTATTATAGCAGTTATGAATCCTCAAGTATTTAGCTGCCAGCATATTAGCAAACAAGCTTATTATGGTACCTACAAATCAGGAAGTACAACCATGCTGTAATTATCAGTTTACAGTAGAAGTCTATTAATTCCCTTCAGAAATATTTAAAGTATTTCCCCATAAGGTCTAAATAGATAAATAAATGTTGCCTCAAAAAAGTTTAAACAGAAAATGTGCCAGTCATCTGTTCACTAATACAGTCCTACAACAGCCCTTGCTATGAAGATTTTTGCAGAGGAATTAACATTATGATCACACAAGCAACTGGCTATTGCTTGGTGGATAATACCAAGACTACATCTGCCCAGTGCTCTATCTGGAGCTTCTTTTTACATTATTTGGTAGAAAATGTGTTAGGATGCATCTCCGCATGCAACAGAATGTGAGGAAGTGAACAGTGATGGCACTTCCACTTCTGATAAGAAATCAGAGCAGACTATTATAATAACCCAGCCAAGGTTCAACAGCACAAACGAAACAGAAAAATCTTTAAGAATAAAAAGGAAATAGCTTACGATAAGAGTGGCTGAGCCTCAACAGAGGAAGCATTTAGTGAGTTATTAGCGCAGGCAACAGATTTAGATCTCTTTTCTTTTCCCAACGCTGCCATTTACTTATTACAATAAGATATCAGTCTTTACAAACCAACATTTACTGTGTTTTCTAGTTTCTCCCCAGCACCTGTATCTTGTTTTGACTAGTATACAATTGAACATTTGAATCAACAAACAAGGAAGCCCCAGTCCTAGTGGCTAAGTTTACTTGTACTGATTAATCCAAGTCCAGATTTAGCATAGATCCTTAAGCACTGAAAAACTCCAACACATTTGAGAAAGGATCTCCTGAGATTGCCGTGAAGGCTGGGCTAGAGCCCAGTCTACGTTCCTGGGTTTCGTAGTCTCCACCAGGTGGGATAAAGTTTTTTTTTCTAAAGAACTATATGCCTCAGCATGCAGTGGATGGGAACAGTGGCTCCCTAGAACAAGGCTCAACAAATCCCCACGTGCCAGGTCACCATAGTGCCCAGGAATTGCACTGTGGCACCTAGCTGTGCAATGGTGCTTCTAAGCAGAACACTCCCAGTGTCTTAAAAAGTGAAAAAAGCACCAGCCAGCCACCGGCACCTTTAGCAGTGCTGCCACACCACCAATGAATCTGCTGACGGTCACAGCTTCTTACCAATGGCAGGGCTTTTCTGCTCCATGCCTGGATTCCAGCCAAAGCACCTTAGTTTTTAGGCTGGCACCTAGCTGGGTGTCAACTCTGTCAAGCCCTACCAAAGAGACAGAAGGTGAGCCTTGAGTCAACCAGCCAGGCACCCCTGAAATCAAAAGGGAATGAAGAAATAAGCCACCAGTAATTCTTCACCTGTTCCTATCAGATATTTACAAAAGAACTCAGAGGATCCCTGAGTTAAGGAATATGAAGAAAGCAAGCCAAAATAATGAAGCCATGTGGGCCAGTCAAGCCAGACCAGAGGATGAACAGCAATGAGGTAAATGACTGGGAGTCAAAGGTGTGCTCAGAATACAAAAACTTTGAACTGTGGTGGAGGAAAACAAAATGAAGATGGCCACCAGGTTCCTAGCACCACACCCTGCCTGCCTTCACCTCTGCTATTGGTTAGTCATGTACTGCTCCACTGGATACCCTCAGAAAACTTGCATAGTATCCAACCACTGAGCATTAACCTAAACAACTTTCTGCCTAAAGTACCAGCGTTTCCAGAGATTAACTGGAACTAGTTGGCAATTAACTTGAACTACATCAAGCAAACCACTAGTCTAGCTAGACTGTTTTTGTAAATGTAGTCTGGTCTCGTACCATGACCCAGGAACTCCTGTTTAACAGGCTCTTTGACTCCAAGTTTTCCACTTCCTTTACAAACCTCATTTCATCTCTTATAATGTACAATATTTTATTGTACAATGAAGATAAAGAAATTCATTCTCCCATTAAAATATGCCTGTATGTAGAAAGTTAAGCACAGTGGCAATCACAGGGCATTTAACAAAGCACAAGCAGAGTGCATAGTAATGTTTAAATCATGTTTGCTCAAAATTCTGATATATCCCTGACATTCATGCATTATATACAGTAATAAAAAGTATAATCGGGCCCAAGCCAATCCGGGCACAAGCCGACCCCCCCAATTCTGAGCCCAAAAAAGAAGCTAAAATTGGTGACCCAGGTATAAGCCGCTGTCCCCTTTTGGTCTTGGCCCCTAACCCCCCCAACCACTGCTGCTGGCTTCCTCTGGAGTTTATCAGCTTCCCTACCCCCAAAATCTCTGCTGCTGCTTTTCCCTTGCCCCTCGCTGTCCATTCCTCACCCCTGCTCCACCCTTTCCTCACTGCTACATCCCTGCTCACTTCTCAGTTTCCTGCTGCTGCCCCCTACACCGCACTTTCTTCACTGTTGCCCCCCTGCTCCAGCCTTTCCTCACTGCTGTCACCCCTGCTGCCCCCTGCTCACTTCTCATTTACCTCACTGTTACCCCTTGCTGCGCCCTTTCCTCACTGTTGCCCCCTTGCTCCCACCTGCTCTGCCCTTTCCTCGCTGCCATCACCCCTGTTGCCCGCTGCTTTGCCCTTTCCTCACTGCTAAACCCCTGCTCACTTCAGTTTCCTGCCATTGCCCCCGCTCCTCCTGCTGCCCCCTGCTCTGCCCCTTTCTCACTACTGCTCTCTGATCTTTCTGCTGCCCCCTCCTCACTGCCACCCCCACTCCACCCTTGCCTCACTGCTACCTGCTGCCCCCCTGCTCTGCCCTTTCCTCACTGCTGCCCCCCTGGCTCTTCACTGCTGCCCCCCTTCTCTGCCCCTTCCCCACTGCTGTCCCACTGCTCCTCCTGCTGCCCCCTGGCTCTTCACTGCCGCCTCCCCCCCACTCCCTTCTCAGTTCGGTGCTGTTGCTCCCGTTTCCCCAATACCCTTTCCCTGTCACCCGCCAACCCCTGCTGCCGCTCTTCCCAGCCTGCCAGGCACCCCCCCCCCCCCAATTCCTGTTGCTGCTTCCCCGGGCTCCCCAAAAATCCTGGGTTCTCCTGCCACTTTCCCAGACTCCCCAAACCCCCCCGAGCCCTGCCACCCCTTCCCTGGCCTCCCTGAATCCCACCCTCAATGTCCAGTCCGACCCCCCCCCCGGGCCCCCTTACGTGGCCGCGCTAGACGCCAGGGTCCCCTCCTCACTCCAGCCCCAGCCCTGGCCGACTGCCCAAGATGGCCACCCCGCAACACTAGGTCTCCGGTTTGCCACATGGTCTGGGAAACTCCTGGGAGGGGCTGTCTACCATATTCCCTTGAGTATAAGCTGAGAGCCTGTTTTGAAACCAATTTTCAGGCACAAAATTTTCGGCTTATACGCGATGATATACAGTAATTACTCAGGCTGAAATTCAGAATGAACTAAAAAGTTTTTAAAAAGGCACATACAACAGGCAGCTGGAGGTGCTACAAATGAAGTAAAGTAAGTTAAAGGAATAAAGCAAGCACACAATTTAGCTTTGCAAAGTTTATTTCACTAGACAATATACCAGTTTTAGCTTGGAAAGACAACAGGTTACTGCTAATGGGAACAGAATCAAATTGTTCCTTTGCGCATACAGCAGGCCTAATGACCAGGTAAAATTTCATTTTAAGAATTTCAAGCCCAATTCTACAGAGACATTTCATTGACATATGTTCCCCATGATCAATAAACAAGCTCTTCTTTCAGAGCAAGAGACATTTTTGTTAATGAACAGAAAGTATCCATGAAGAGGGAATATTATATAAATACTACAAAATCAGTGCTAGCTGAAGGCAAGGTCAGTGAAGACTGCATAACTCAAGTTAATTTTAGAAAGCGATTTCTGTTCAATGTTTGGGAAATGTCAAAATAAACCAACATGAAAAACTTATAATAGCAACAAAAAATAGTCAGTGTTTGATGAATGCTTACAAATTTGGACCCTACAGATTTTTGTAGAACTACATCTTGCTTACAAATGCTTTTTAAAAATAAGGAAAATAAAAAAAAAAAAAAAAAAACACACTAGTCCCCTAGACATAATGCTCACATTTCCCTGGCAAATCACTACAATTAATATTTTCTCAACTAGCACAGAACCAGAGCAGATTTGAAGATGCCTGATATTAGGGAAAGGAAAGAGTCCTGCCTCAAAAAGCCTCAACTCAGCACCTATATGAGGGAAGGTGTTTTTAAAATAAAGGATTTGACATATGAACATTCTGGAATTGAAAATGTTTATATAATAACCTTTAATGGAAATAACTCACTGGAATTACACTAGCAGAAAGTAGCTATACTAACCAAGTGTAGTCTGGTATCCTGCAATGCATACAGTAATCCCATGGAGCGTTTATTTAAATACACTCTTCAATCTTTCCATTTGTAAAAAAGAAAAAAAAGTCAGAGAATTATGGTTTGAGACCCAGCTTCAAATATCCCAACAGTAACTTACAATGAAAATTTAAGACACAATGGCAGAAGCAACAATATAGCATTTTGAAAGCCACTCTTGAGAATAAAAGTCATTAATTTGAGCTGTGTCAGTAGTTTGCTTATTTTTGAAGATATGAAGTTCTGTGACTTAGAATATCAAGACTATTTGCAATATCTTAGTACTTTTCACCTATTGATTTAACCTTCTGCCCAAAACACTGATCTCCCCATTTCTGTTTTTAGTGGAGCTGCAGTCCAAGCTGTATTTTGTTTGCTTCCTTGATAGTGCCCTAGTGCAGAGAATGGCATAAATCAATATAGATTTCCAGGACAGAGATACTTGCACCTACAGTCACATGTGCCATCTACCGAGCAATTTAAGTCAAAGATTTTTCTTGTGAATAAAGAAGATGCAGCCAGAAAGTGCAACATTTTAATAAAATATTCCAATAAACTCTAAAAGAAACTGAGGAAATTTCTTATGTCTTCAAAAGTGGAGAGGCTTAAGTGAGTCTATAGCCCTAAAGCTGAAGCCAAGTGTCCCCTCTGTCCGTGTACAGGGTATTCCAGTACTGTTGTAAACATGTTCAAAGATCTATTTTTTAACAACTATATGGAGAATGAAGGCCCATGCACACTGACTAGAGCTTAGTTCCAGACAGATAACGAGGATTTATCAGGTTCTTCAATCCAAATGAGGTAACAGATAAAGGAGGATGTGTTTGGAAAGAAGGATGAATAAAAAGAAAGAGGTTGCCATGCCTGATTTAATGTTCTGATGTTAGACTTTAGCCCATAAATACCAGGTGAACTGTTCAGCCACCGGTATACAAGAGAGAGAGTAGAAATGGTGGTAGTTTGTGGCCCAAACCACAAGTCTAGGTAGTATAATCATGTAAAAGTATGCTGAGTTCATAAGTAAGAGTAAGAAGCAGAACTGAGTGGATTTTAGAACCACAATTTGTGTTCTAGTCTGTGTTCTAATTTTTAACTATTCTTACAGGAAGGGGCATAATTTCTCAATCTAATGATTATTAGCCAGAGATAAGCTTTAGTATTTTGGAAATAGCTTGTCAGAGAAAAAAATTCACTGTTGATTAGCACTGTTACATATTTTGATATTAGCAACCAATATTAATCAACACCACATGGTATGATTATATCTGATTTCTGACTAGTGCTGGGGGTACAAGGCTGAGATGTGCCATTTCTGGAAAAAGAAAGACTCGTATTAATATACAAAGAAAGAAAGGTGGATGAGATTATCTCAGCAATATAGAGTACTCGTGTCTGATAGGATTAATGCCAACATTAAGGAAACTGTCAATGAAGTGAATAAACCAAGCACCCAATCATGTTTGCTGGACCAATATAACATATTGCCGAATCCAAAGGGGTAGCTGTGTTAGTCGAGATCAGTAAAACAAACAAACAAAAAAAACAACACACCCCCACGAACAGGCTTGTGGCACTTAAAGACTAACCAATTTATTTTTTGCATGAGCTTTCATGGGAGAAAATACCACTTTGTCAGATGCTTTTATTTTCTACCACAAAAGCTCATGCAAAAAATAAATCGGTTAGTCTTTAAGTGCCATAGGCCTCCTTGTTTAAATACAACACAGTAATTAAATGAAGCGCAGAACATACTTTTGATTCTCTTTGCCACCGCACCATTTTCTGCTTCAAGTCAGTTTTGTAAACTAGCTATTAGGAAAAACACCAACAATTTATGAAAGAGAAATACAAATGCTCAGAGCCTTGCTTACAGCACCACATTTTGAACCTGTATCAAGATCACCATAATCAGTCCCTTGGCTGACAATGGTAGCACAGGTGCAGACAAGATTCAAATCAGATGGTCTTGATAAAGTACAAGACTGTTTACTCCAGTCTACAGAAGTACCATCAATACCAACAACCACATACAAGGCATTTATCAATCCCAATCAACAGATCATCTCTCCAGGTCTGGAAATGAACAGGACATACTAGTTCCAGTATAAAAAGCTTCTAATGTTCTAATATAATGTAATCTTGTAATTGTCACCTCTAGCTGAACAAAATTATTTCCATGATGTACTATCATTGTAGTAAACACTTCTGTTCCCATTCACCAAGTACTCCATTTAGGCTGCAAAATACCCAATTCAAAAAAGATACTTAAATTACAGCAGTTGCTGTGAACAGTGAAAATTCTGTATTTTTAGTAAATCTTTCAGTGAAATACAGTAAATGGTCTAATCAATGTGAAGACAACTCTGGTTATCAATATCATGCTGAGTACATGTTTATCATAGAACACATTTAGGTGGTGTTTACTATCACCTACAGTAATTAATCTTAATTTGTTTCTCTTTTAGAAGACACTTGTATCATTTTCCCTAGATACTCTTTGTGCAAAAAGATGACTTAATTTGCATCTGCTTGTTCCTCCACAAAGACGCTTACGTCTAGAGACCTTGTCTGATTTAACACACACAGAAAAAAACCCCACAGCTAAACAAATTTGAAGTTTGCGGCTTTTACAGTTTTATATACAGCAACACTCTGGACTACGTGATACTAAGTCTGAAATATACTACAGGCGGATCAGTACAATGTGTACATCAAGATCTCCTGGCTATTCACTGAGGTCTGTGACATATGAAAATTCTGTGCTGGGTAATGGTAGAGACTGGCCTGCATGTCCGTAGTTTTATTTGAGTTTCTTTTTCAAGTTCACAGATTCCAAGGCCAAAAGGAAGCACTGTGATCACGTAGTCTACCCTTCTAAACAAAAAAAAAAAAAACACACAACACAAACAAACAAGGAGTCCTGTGGCACTTTTAAAGACTAACAAATTTATTTATGCCTGAGCTTTCGTGGGAGAAAAATCCCAATTCGTCAGATGCTTTTAAGGTGGGGGGGGGGACTTACAGAATAGGGGCTAAATAAATGCAGGGAAATGTAAGTCATAGGATCAGATCAGCCCACTACAGCAAATCAATGTATAAAAGGTCAAAGAAATTCCCCAAAATAATTCTTAAAACAACTCTTTTAGAAAAAGATCTAATCTTGATTTTTTTTTTTTTTTTTAAACTTAGTTATGAGGAATCTGCCACCACCTTTAGTAAACTACTCCAATAACTTATTACCCTCACCTCTTAAAAATGTTGACTTAACTTCCCGTTGAATTTGTCTAGCTTAAATTTCCAGCCATTGGACCATGCTACACAAGTCTCTGCTAGACTGAAGAGCCCATTATTAAATATTTGTTCCTCATGCCAATATTTACAGGCTGCCATCAAGTCACTCCTTAACCTTCTCTTTAAGGAAAGATAGCCTCTCAATGTAATGCAGAAATGTGAACTGAAGGGAATCTACCCTTCATCCCTTTGCCTTTGGAGCCACTTGCCTCCCAGTTGGCTCCAGTTTGGGGCAACCTCCATAACTGGCTAACCTGTGCAGAGAGTCACATGAACTTGAGTCTGAAGTGAGTCAGGAGAAAATTAGCATAACTACATCTATATTTTATTATTTCATCGGTATTTATATGTAACTGCCATTACCAACTGGAAAGCTGAGGATGGAGCTCCTTTGTTTTGATTCAAAGGAGGGCTGAGGTTAAATTCCAGAAGGACACAGATGGTTTGAAGACTAGAGAAATATATTCAATTTGCTTATGGCCTGGTAAACATCATTCAGCCACATGCCAGCATGGTGCAACAAGTCACACCTATCCAACCTACCCAACAAAAAGCTCACTTGTTTCCCAGCCACCACCTAATCCAAGTCAGAGCCTATTGTTCAAGGAGGGGATAAATGAATTAGCCAAATCAGAAGACAGCCATTTGTTAAAGCTGCTGGCTGACAACAAACACAAATAAGAGCCAGCAGCAGGGGCGTGAATACTGATACATTTTCCTAGTCTTTGGCTTTTGCCCTGGAGAAAAGTCCCAAGATGAGTTTCCATCAGTCCAGATGCAATTAAAATAAGAGAATTATACAAGCCTGAGATTCTCAGCAGTAGAGTGCAAAGTAATTCCAAAATGGGAGGTAATTAAACTGAAGGGCATACAATTCCTCATCTGCACTGACTGTCAGGATTTTGGACTGATAATACCAATAGAAATCAATGGCTTTTCTGATGAGGAGGAACAAGTGGTCAAAGTGAAGCTGAAGTACTGCCTATGCCTTCAGAAAGGAAAACAAAAGCTATATCTGAGCGGAATCTAACAGCACAACGTGAAACCTTGGCCAGGAATAGAAACCATAATCCCTTATGTGTTACAAGTATGAGACAAAGGGGTGGTGTTTAACCTGTACATGTCAGAGACAGTCTCTGCCTGCAGAAGATGACTTTATAATTGACACAGCCATGGCTTTCACCACATCCCTCTTCTGTCCCAGAGTGTCCATCATACTTCCTACCCATTCCCTGTTACAATCAGCCTTCCTGCACAAATCTAGAGCCAACTCCCTCATCATCCTCACCTAGGGTGGCATTTGCCTTACCTCTGACTCTTCCTCCATCCTTACTGTCTCCACTTATGCTCAGGTCACTAAATATGTCTGTCACAGGTCACCATTCCTATCCTCACACAAATACCCCCACCCCCTCCAGAAAACCTTCAAGCATCTGACAAAGTGGGATTTTTCTCCCATGAAAGCTCATGCAATAAATAAAATTTGTTAATCTTCAAAAGTGCCACAAAACTCCTTTGAGTTAAACATGCCACTTACCTAGTCTGGTTGACTATGTGGCTTCAAACCTGGCATAGGCTCATAGACATCAAGGTCAGCAGGTACCAATGTGACCATCTAGTCTGACCTCCTGCACAATGCAGGCCACAGAACATTGCAAAAAATAGATTTGTTAGTCTAAGTGCCACAGGACGCCTTGTTTGTTTTTTTTACTGAACTAGACTAATATGGCTACCCCTTTGAATCTATCCACTCCCATAACAGATCCCTAATCTATGACTAAATTATTGAAGTCCTCAAATCCGTGCCCCATACTACAGAAGAAGGTGAAAAAATCCTAGGGTCTCTGTCAAGCTGCTCTGGGGGAAAAGTCCCTCCCAAGCCCAAACAGGGCAATCAGCTAACCCCTGGGCACGTGAGCAAGATTAAGTCACACACCCGAGAAAGAATTTTCTATAGTAACTCAGACCCCACCCCATCAAATATCCCATAACACTGGGTGCATTTGCCAGTAGTAGTCAAAAATCAGTTAACTGCCAAATCATTTAGAAAACACAGTTGCCCAGTTTTCAGTATTATGTTTTGACAGGTGACACTAGCATTTTGCTCACTTGAGGTCAGCACATGGAGAAAAATGAAAGAATGTAGAAAGAAAATGATCTCATGACAGGAGTAGAGCATAAACCATGGGGTAAAAAACAAGTTAAAGATCTGAAGATAACTAAAATATGCTTACCTTTAAATTTTGACCGAATGTTTGCTAGTTCTTTGTTTATCCTCTTTATTTCTGCTTCTTTACTTTTGCCTGAAATCAAGAAAATCTAGATTAAGGTATGGCATTTCAAACAGGTCCTAGTTTGTCTATAATTCTTTCAGCAGTTTTTTTTGACTGACCATCTACCTCACTAGAAACATAGACACTGGCAGGACCTCCCCTATCCCTATGCGCAAAATAATGGTTGCATAATAGAGTGAACACAAAGAGCAATACATTAATGTCTTCTGAGGAAATGGAAAACCTTTTAATAAAAAAAATTAAGAGGTCTATCAACCTGCTCTTCTATGTTAGAGTGCTGGTAGAATAAAGTTTCCATGTATTTGACCAATATGCAAGTTTGTTTTTTTGTTTGTTTTTTAAAAGGCTGATTTTGACCGACAGCTTAGAGAGAAGGAAAATCATGCACACTATAATTTTCAAAGTAAGAAATCAGAATTTTCTAAAGGTTTACCTATGATTTGCATATAGCTTGCATGTGTGTGCTGTTTTCTTCCTGAGCAATTCAGCTACCAAGAAATTGTCGTCTTAAAACTTTCTAATTCCTGTAAGTCCTTAAAGTCAGAATGAACACTTAAATTTTTGTTAAGTGGCCATTAGTGATCAATGGCCTTGTGCCCTATCTTTACACTTGCTTACTTCCTTGTCACTGTTCCTTTGATCAAACAATGGGGGGGGTACGACTTTAAGCAGTTCCTTACACTCATGACACTATGGATTCATGAGTTTGCACTGGACCTTGCACATTTTCCTCCTCTACCTCAGCCTACTTGCTTAAAAAAACTAAAGCATTTAAAAAGGAGCTCGTTTATGATAAGTCACTATATTTCTTGCCTGAGGACTATTTATATTTTAGCAACAGAAAAACTGCTCTACCACCTGTCACAGCAATATTTAGATTTTGTCTTGTAATGCCTTAAAAAAAAAAGGCTGCTAGTCAATATTTTCTTAGAGGAGAAAAATCCACACAGACATTCAGAGTATGTGATGATATATCTGCCTACCTCAAACAAAATGATTTTAGCTTCATCAAGAACACTGTTATACAAACAACAATATATCAGCTAATTTTGGTCTTTCAGCAAACTCAAATAAGCCCATGGAATTTTTTGGTTCACCGCAATGTTAATTATATCCCATGATGTAACCCGGAGGCTTAACCAAGGCAAGACTAATGAAATGCTTGCAGGTGGAAGAAAGTAAATGGAAGAAATGACAAGACCATTACAGTTGCTTTTACTGGAAATCTGAGCCAACAATTTGTATCGTAAATTCACTTTTAGAAGTCTGCTTGTGTCTTCAGCTGTTTCTAGATTTCCAGGTAGCAGCAGTAGCCAACAATAATTCTACCTTCACCCATCTGCATTTAACTAGAAGGCAGTGATCAAGACTCCATGCACTATGCATTCATGTTGCTGTACACCTTATTATATAATTTGACAGTTTTCAAGAGTGACACAAATGTAATTCTGACTCGCATCCAGCATCAAAAAACAACCCTCTACAGAGGAGAAAGTAATAAGCAGTACCACAAAAGCATATAGCCAGATAATTGATGGAGATACCCAGGATACCTGGGTGTGCTGGGGAGGGACAAGCACCAGGGGAAGGCTCCCAGTGATACTGTCTTTAAAAACTTAGTGAAATCCAAAAGCCAATACAGTTCAAATCAGCTTTTAAACCATTATTGAAATACAAGGCTCAAAAAGGAACTAAAAAAGTTTGGGTAGCTTTAGTATCAGTCCTGCAAACACTAGACAGTGATTAAGACTAAAGGAATATTAAGTTCTGCCATCAACACTTGTATTAGAACAAAGAAAGTACGTAAGGAGTAGGATATACACTTGTGCTTCCCTACTCCGTAGCATCAGAGAATAAACAAAGTACAACAACAATTGGGTAATTTGACTTGTCCCATTGAGAGTTCTGGTTCATTTTATCAGTTACTATTTAGCCTTTCACTCCAAGGCCCAGGGTACTTTAGAAGTAAGATAAATACAGGGCCAACCTGACCAAACACACAAACTAGCCAGTCGCCTAGTGTGCAAGACTTTAAATGGGGCCACATTAGACAGAAATGAGTTTTTTCCTCTATTTAAAAAAAGGGAATATTTTATCATTTTTCTCTATAGTGAATTGGGGGTGTGAGCCAAAGTCATAGTTTGCCTAGGGTGCCAAAAACCTTTGGGACGGCCCTGGATACATATAGCTCCATTTAAGCACCAAAGCCGTGGTCAAGTCCAGGCAAATCTTGAGAGGGAAAGCTTCCATCCAACAGCACAATGCAGCAAGACCTTTATACAGGCCAGAATACTGGCCTAACCACTGCCTATAAAAATCCCAAGTCTGTTTTGAAGTCAGTCTTAGTTATCAAGATTTAATACATGGGTGTTCTTAATCCACAGAGCATACCCAGTTAGATTTAGTTTGCTATGTTTTAAGTCTACCTGAAAATTTATATTTACCTGTAAGCATAAATTTCACACTGTCAGCTTATCTACAAGATGAAAACACACACAAAAACTGGTGTTTTAATTGTGCAGAAAAGCTACTGATTTGCTTTTGGAATTGACAGCTCTCAGGGCACACTACTCTGGCTTCTCAGTATTCTGTTCTGCCCTATCCATACTTCTGTCACTTGCACCCTATGTTTCCACATGACACTTAAGAGCTCACACTACAATCAAACTCGCCACCTTTAAAATCAAGTACTTAATACTTTTACTTTGCTGCTGTTTCCCCTAATCCAGATTGTTTTGGAAGACAGGTTTGAGATGACTAGTTTAGATCAATTTGTCTCCACTGCCTGTTTGACTTCAATGTCTCCAACATGCACTTCTTACTCGTCCCCATCGGTATTTATTACAAACCTACTTACAATTTACTGACACTTCGCTGAGATTCTCTCTCTCACACACACACACACACACACACACACACACACACACACACACAGCCTTCCAATGGCATGAAAAATGAGACTAGCCATTCAAAAAATAGGCTGAATTGTTCTAGACACATTTTGTACTGCTGCAAGTTTTTAAAAGGGACTTTTGGTAATTTGGGTAATCCCAGAAAAGTTAAAAGGTAAATGTATGAGCAAAAAATTAAAGCTTTGTTGATTACTTTTAAAAAGTAAATAATGTATCTCCCTACATCTCTGGCAACTAACCATTGTAAAACAGTGCTAATGGATGAGAACCTGAGCAGCTCCAGAAAAGCACTGGTTTATTTTATAGCTTGGACTGAAAATTGAAGACAAAATCCCAAGCTTTATGGGGCTTCCAATATGCTATATATCTGGGTAATCACAACCCCCTCTTAAGCAAAATAGTTCTATGGTCACAATTTCTGCATTATGATCTCACTGCAGAAACAGAGATAAGAAATGATTAAGTAATTGGAAGCACAATAATTTTAAAGTGTGGCAAACACCATGAGTATATATTACATCTGAAGTGTATGGAAGTTTCCCTAGTAAGAAACTGCCTCCAGAGAAGGCTTCTTATTTGTTCTTTAGTTGCTTGGTCCTATTTTTTGCAATCCAACTTATTTCCACATAATCAGAACTATGGGAAGAGTATTAAGACAAAGAGCTAGCCATTCATGCAAGTTTCAGTGACTACTGAGCAAAGCTGTGAGCACCATTTGTCCTTCACAAAAAGGAAGAGTGAAAGACCTGAATCAATGAGTCACAAGAGATTTTGTACTTCCTTTGAAAGTTCATTCTAGTTAACTAGCCCCGCTGAACACTGACAGTCACTGAATTTCACTTAGTGAAATCACTGACTACATTTACCTCGGTTATGTATTTAAATAACATACACCTATGAGAGGCAACAGGAAGAAAACGTAGTGCTTGTGTAGGCAAAACTATTATGCTTTTAGTGAAATATAAAGACTTACTAGCAGAACATACAGAGGAATTTGTAATTAAGAATAGAGAAATTGAACACGCTGTAATATCTTTAAACTATGAATCTTACCCCATTTTCAAGATAGAACTTTATCAATATTGCAAAATAGGGAAATGGCATGCCTGTGGTTTTTACATTACATCAGGGCTTGACAAATCCCAGGAGCCTAACTGCACCATGGTTATTAAGAAGAAGAATTCCTTCACAATCTCGTGCCTTCAAAAGGTCAACAGCACCAAAACTGTAAACTGTTTTGCCAGTGGCCGGGGGGGGGGGGCGGAGTGTTCTGAAATGCAATGTAACTAGGTGGCTTAGCTTTTGGGCATGGTCTTATCTGGGTGGCACATTTTGAGCCCTGCTTTACATAGATACAGAAACTGAGGCAAGAGGTTTCATTATTTCCTCCAGCTCTTACTCAAGGCTGGCTAGTCTATACTGAAGCAGCACAGTTCACCGATACAGCTGCGTTGTGCTGCTGTAAAAGCACTTGAGTAGCCACACTATGTTAACAGGAGAGACTTCTCCTGCCAACATAATAAAACCATCTAAATGAGCAGTATTAGCCACATCATTAGGAGAGGGTCTCCTTAACTGGTCCTTACTTTTTAAACATAGCACTATCCACACACTTATGCTAGCAAAACTTAGTCACTCAGGAGTGTACTTTTCCCCCCACATCCTTGAACCAGTATAAGCACTAGTGTGTACAAGGCCTCAAGCCAGCAAAGAAGTCAGCATCTAAGTTTTGAGTTTATGATATAACCACAAGACAGTTTATCTTCCCTATCCCTAAAGAATACTTCAGAAAGAGGCATGTTACCTAATGGAATTTTTACATAAGAACTGGGTTAAGTTCCCCTAATGGCAGCTGAATAGAAAAGTATCCAAGCATAAGGGGCCTTTACCAAAATCTGCAAGCATTTGTGAAGTCAGCAACCCCGGGGGGAGGGGGGGGAAACAGACGACAACATACAAGATAACATTCTCAGCCTATTTAATTATGTTCCAGTCCACAGGTTGCTAGGTTAAACCTGAACAAAAACTAAGTCAGTGTACCCACAAAATGTTCTGCAGAATCCAGAATTTGCATAAAACCCTATCAACTCTAGCCAAAAATCTGCCTTAAGTATATAAACTGTTCTAGGCCATAGTGTGTAAATAAAGTATAATAAATGAAATGTCTTCTCAGACAGAGATCAAACCAAATACAAACAAGGCAACTGAAATAACTTTATACCAACAAGCTCATTCAGTATTTACTGTATTCCACACGAGGGACAGCAAGAGTGACAAACTCATAACTAATCGCCAAGTCATCTGCTTGATCAACATATTTTTACGATTTCATCCAAATTAAAAATCAGACAAAAAACCCAATTCCTTCACACCTTAGCACTGAAGGGGTAGCCAGTCTACTTCAGCAAAACAAAGGAGTGTAGTGGCACTTTTATAGTCTTTAGAAGTGCCACTAGACTATTCGTCTGTAGTGCTTCACATCCTACTGCTTTCTTCCCTAAAACAAAATTAATGTTTATACCATACAAAAGGGCTATCTGGAAGTTATTTTACCATTTAGTTCTTCACAAATGGCACAAACTATTTCCTAAACATAAATGAACATGGAACACTACCAATTTTCAGGAAATTTTAAATGCTAACTGCTAATCTGAACAGCAGGATGTTTTATGCACAACTTTTGTTACTAGAGTATGTTTTGGAACCTAACATACTTGCAGTTTAATCCTTAGGGCATTTTTGCTTTTATTTTGATATTGCAAAGAGTGTTTTGGCTCTTTGTTTTGTGATCCTTATGGCTAGTGTTAACTGGACTGCTTAAGATTTAAGTGCCAGTACACCACAATTATTTTGAATTTGTTTACCTTCTTTTGATTTGCATCTTACTGACTCACCACCTTGATTGTGCTAGGTAGATGGCAAAGCTTGTATGTAGAGCCCTGCAAATCCACGGATACACCACAGATATCCGCAGACTCTAAGGTCACAAAGGACCAATATGATCATCTAGCCTAACCTCCTGCACAGTGCAGGCCATAAAACCTCACCAACCCACTCCTATAATAAACGTCAAACCCATAACTGAGCTATTCAAGTCCTCAAATCATGATTTAAAGACTTTAATACAGAGATCAACGAGCAAGTGAGCCATGCCCAATGCTACAGAAGAAGGCAAAAAACCTCCAGCTCCCAAGCCAATCTGCCCTGGGGGAAAATTCCTTCCCAACCCCAAATATGGTGATCAGTTAAACCCTGAGCATGAGGGCAAGTCCACAACAGCCAGTCAAGAAGAACTTCTCTGTAATAACTCAGAACCCACTCGATCTAATGCCCCTTCCCAGGTCACTATCATACCCATCACCAGCAGTAGAAGACCAACAATGGCCAAGCAACACTGTCCATCATATCATTCCCTGCATAAACTTATCAAGCTCAGTTTTGAAGGCACCTATGGTTTTTGCCCCCACCATTTCCCTTGGTAGACCATTCCAGAACTTTACTCCTCTGATGGTTAGGAATCTGTGTCAAATTTCAAGCCTAAATTTTCTGGAAGACAGTTTGTATCCATTTGTTCTTGTGTCCACATTGGCGCTGTATGTAGATAATTCCTCTCCCTCCCTTGTGGATGCAGATCAGATACGGATCCACAGACTTCTTTCAGCACAGAGCTACAGCCCTGCAAATATGCAGATATCCGCATCCGCAAATACAACACTGACATCCGTGGACCCTTTCTTGAGGATGCAGGTTGGATACAGATCCATGTATTTGTATCCATGCAGGGCTCTACCTGTATGATCTAAAAAACTGCAGATGTGCTATAGCTAAAGTGGGTACTGCTACATTCGAATCTTCCCAAAAGGTTTTATTCTCAAATATTCATTTGCTGTCTTAAGTCATTGTTCTATATCACTAACAAGACAGGTTGCTAAAACTCCTTAGCATGTTCAACTTGAATACCAAAACATGTTTTTCTACATGAATTGTAAAGCTGCAGCTGAATTTTAGACAGTTTAAACAATCCACTGTCGTATGGAGACAAGCTTCCTCATTTAATAATCAGTGTTACTGGAGTAACATGAGGGTGAGTCAATGACATCACTGAATTTTTTGTGGCACTCCCATCTAGTCATAGCTCTCTGTCCTATTTGAAAGGCCTGTACTGAAACAGAATTTCAGCTCTCATTTAAAGAGTCTCCGTCTAGTCCTCCTTCTTGAGGAAATAACTTATTGAAGACCATGAACATGGCAAGGGTTGGAAGAATGCCACCATCTTATCAATCATGTTAGCTGTATAAAGGGGACAAGATATCTTGGGACCTGTGGCTATAGCTTTCACCAGCTCCAAACATTTTGTGAAAGTCCTAAGCATGTTTGCGAGTGAGGTAGGAGACAAAGCATTGTAGAGAGTCAGTCTAGAACCATTACATAGTAAAGCCTCATTCCATAGACAAGTTAGTGCTAAAGAGATAAGGGAGGCATAGTTTGAGTTTTGAAAATTTGGGGGGGGGGGAGTCAGTTTTGATGGTGTCACCTTCTGTAGCAGGGTACAATATTCTGCCTCTCCCCCCCCCACCCCTCTCCAGTTACCAGAAAGTGAAGATATTATTTTGCTGGGAATGGGTCAAACTGGGCATCACTTGAAAGCCCCTTCTCATAAACAGATGACTAACCTAGAACAAAAACACACCCCACAAACAAGGAATCTGGCACTTTTAGAGAAAAATTTATTTGGACTAGACTAACACAGCTACCCCTTTGAAATGTGGAACAATTATGTGTATAGCTTTTTTATTTTGTGAAAGAGTAATCAGAAAACATTTATAAATCAACATTTCTTAAGTTATACTTTAACACAGAGATACACTGCTTACATTAAAAAAAAATGTCACACTAATCTGCAATAATGCTAAGGAAGTTAGCCTTCACATGTAAGATTGAACACATCTATTCAAAGTAATCAGTGTAGCCTCTATCTAGCACAGTGAATTTCCAATCTTTTTCCTCAGGACCCAGTTGAAGGGGGGGACCCCATTTATGCCCTCAACCAAACAATTACATCTTTGAGCAATGCATTCCAGTCCTGCGGCGCTGGCAGCATGTGATGCTGCAACCTGGTACTTGATGGTCTGCAACCCAGTACTGGGTCCCAATCCATAGTTTGAAAACCCACTGACCTAGGGCACTGCAGCTAGACAGTGATCCCTGTCCACACTCTGCATGCATCTCTGTACAAAGCAAGCTAGCTGCTAGCCAAACATTTGCAAGGTGTTATGCATGTAGTCTCTGTACAAGAGCGTTTTGATTGTTTGATGAAGGACTGATTCTGGATTGCATGGTATTTCACATAATCACTGTGATCTGTCTATTCTTCCACACCTACCCTTACCAGATGGAGGAGGGTAGTTTTCGATGTGCTCAATGATATTGAAAACATTCCATGTTTTACAATTTGCCCTTTTAATAGCAAGTATACATTTTTCTCTATTTGTCTGCTGCTGGGAAAATATATTTCAAACATCTCTCTGAAAACAGCACAAAGTCAGTCTTCAAACAAACTTGACATATGAACACCTCCAGTGCATTTATGACTCAGGTGACATCAGCCATTCTGAGCACCTTCAAAACTAAGGAGAAGTCTTGAAGGCTGAATCAAATGACTTCCAGAAAATTTAAATTTGGTCTCGTCACATCCTAAAAGGGCACGTGAACCTGGAAGCTTTTAACAGTCTGAGTCACAGGAAAACATGACAGATAAACAACAGTTCTGTTCCTCAGCAGCAGGCACCAAAAAAACACACAGGATCTTGCAGAGGTCTCTGAAATCTTGGAGAGAGAGGAGTAGAACTTTGATATCATGTGCAAAAATCTGGAGTTTAGCAGCACATCCCTCTGTGGCACCAATGGCATGCAAGATCATTTTAGTGTTAACCTCTTTATGGGAACTACAAAGAAACTAAACTCAATAGTTCAAAGAAACATCTTCATTATGCCATGTGATGATGAAATTTTTCAAACAATCCTCTGCATGCTCCAGTGTTTTTCTTTCAAAGTACCCAGTTAATGCAGACTTTCCGGAAACATGAGACAGCAGCTTCCTCACTAAGAGGCTCACGGTGTGTGTAGAGCCAGTGACCTTGTATTAGAAAGGTGCAATACTATGAAGTCTCTTCTTTTTAACAGATTCCTTTATATACATCTATACGAGATGGACTTCATTGTAGCTCCATTAGGTTCTTGGCAGCCTTACAATGAAACATTCAGCCAAATCACAGCAGATGTTAATAGTTTCTGATTTGCCAGGGGTCTTACACCCTCAGCCATATCATTCACTACTGTTACCCTGAAAGGCCTCTGCTAACATAAGGTATTGGACAAATTGTCAGTAGGTGCTAGCTTAGAGAGACCTTGCAAGATTTGTATGGCTTTGCTTTCTGCTGGTGCATATAAATTTATATTTTGTCAAATATTTGTTGTTCTTCCAAATCCAAAGTACATACTTCTCTATACTTGGCCTCCACAGCCATCCCCACCACTTTTCCATCCATTAGAGTACCATCAAGCCAATTTATGAACTCCACTTGAGTCACACAATTCGCAGTAGTAAATTCAGTACATACTTCAGTTGATTTTACCTGCTCACACAATTGATTACATGCATTCTTGCTGTAACACTTAGTGTGATAATGAAATGTTGTATGCACTTGCTTCTTTTGAGTCAATGCACCCACTTAACCTGTTCTTGCGAAGCATGACTGCACCAATACAATTTCCCACTCATCCTGTGATGCAACTGTGCTTAACTGATGCTTTCTGGGGCTTCTATCTTCTATCTCTGTGTCCTGTGACACACCTTTTGAGAACACGTTTATTTCTTTTTGGGTAAGGCAAACCTCACCAACAAATAACAGTTGTCCCAGCATCTTCAGTTCTTTTTCATAATGTTTAATGTAGTTCCTCTCCAACCTTGCCACACGCAATGTATGAGTGCACTTATAGCATGTAAACATGTGTTGTGTTTAGCCAGGTGCTCTGCAGAAATATCCTCCAAGGATTAAGCTACTAGTATTTTGTTTCTGCATGGATGCCCTAAAAATGATCAAAACCCCAGTAAATGCAAGGATTTTTTTAACTTATTTAGAGAATGTAATTATGTCACTTAATGTACATGTATATCATTGGTGAATGGAAACCACTCATTTCTGGCTGGATGCAGACATCTTAACCAATGCATCATTACAATTCTTTTGGCATAATAAGTGAAGCAGTAAACTAGATTACTCATCCACTTAAACTTGAAGCCCTCCTTCCATTTATACAAAAATGTCATCAAGTACCATGTTCTGAGGATTAACTGTGAGCTCAGGACTACAATGTGACTTGTGAAGTCTGCAGGTTTAAACATGTCTATGTTAAAACAATTTAATTTTTTCCAATATATATTTTAACACACACACAATTGTTCTAAATCTCTCTTCTGTGGAGTGTTGTGCTCAAGGAAGAAAAGGCTTTTGAATTATAAGGAGTTGTGTGGTACTTTTTGCTGGACTAGACTAACACGGCTATCCCCGTGGAAGTTTTCAAATTATACCCAACTCAGCTCATTTCCCAACTAAATGATATTATCAATATTTCTACCAAATCCTCTGCTTGGAGCTGTTAGGGCTAAGAAGGTCAAGCCAGTCCCTACCCTCCAATACTGAAACTATGATTTGACATTTTTATGAATGAAATGACGTTTCCCTCACCTTTCTACATTGCTTTCCAATGGAAATACACATGCTCCTAAACTAGTTCTATTTTAGCTGAATGCTCTGCTGACCAGTTAATATGGATTTTGGGCACCAGAAAAGGCACTCAAAGCATGAAGCAGAATGGACCAAGTGGACCAAGCACAAGATTAAGAACAATGAAGTTCTGCATTCCCGAGCCACACTCTGACAGTGGACAGTCTTTAAAAACTCCCCTGTAGAAACAGATCATTGATGTCAGCATGGGTAGAGATCAGGGCCAGCCCAAGGTATTTTGGTGCCCTAGGTGCCTGAGATTTTGCTGCCCCTCTCCTTGCCCCCCCACCCCCAACCTGGCCAGGTGGCAGGTGGGCGCTGCATGACTTGCTGGGCTGAATCACAGCCGCAGCACCACTCCCTCAGCTGGGGCTGGTTCCGCACACGCTGCCGCCGCTCCCCCAGCCAGGGCCAAATGCTGGTGGCAGCGCCCCTCCATGGGCGGGGCCTTGATCCACCCTAGGGCCTAGTGACTGCTACTGCAGAGCAGGGCAGGATGGGCTCCCCCTAGATATTGGTGCTCTAGGCAACTGCCTAGGTCATCTCCATGGACAGACCAGCCCTGGTACAGATTAAGATCCAACTGCTGTGTTTTAGTACAATAAATATAGATTCATGCGAATTTGTAGTTTAAGGACCTGTGTGTATCCTCTACTAAACTGCTATTCTGAACAGCAGTCCTTGAACCTCTGGCACCAGTGCACTATGAAAACTGTTTTTTAACTTAATAAAAATGGGACACTGATGCCAGAATTACAGTAAGTATTAGCCCTTCTCTACAGAGAAAGTTATAGCTTCATAAAGCATGATACCAATTCCACCATCCTCCTCTCCCTAATCTGACATGCAGCTAGTTATCTGGTACACCAGGGAGAAGGAGGGGGGAGAAAGACTGCACAGAGCAAAGGCACCTGCTTATCTTCTGTACAGTATGCCTGCCCTTATTTGTGTAAGTGTGAACCTGCGATATAGCCTGCTGATCATACATGAGGGTTGATTCTGCTGATGCCAGTATGGGCAAGCAACCTAACATACAGCCCTCTTCATCTGACTTTAAACTGAACCAAAATCTCTTAATGTCTAATATTAGGGTTCATAATACATTCAAGCTAGACTCAAATGAACAAAGACACCCACAAAAAGTAGCAAACATCTGTGCAAAAACACTTAAATTTTGCCTAGGTACAAAATCATGTAGTGTAAGCGTAGTACATTGGAGAAGTTCTCCTAAGATCTGAATCAAATGATTACATGTTCTCCCTGCACAGACTAACCTTGATCAAAAAAAGAGTCTACTTTTTGAACAGCTACAGGACAGATCGTCCAAAGGCACAATATGCTGATGGGCATGATGCCTTTGAAAATCCTCCTCTGAGGAGATAAGTTCAAAGATAGGGTAGTTACATAGCTGCTGATTGTGTTTAATGTAACAGATGCTATGATGCTGAACAATGTGTGTGCTGCTACCTGACTGAATGGATTTCTGTCCAAAATAAGACAATTCCTTTCCTATTTTTCCAACCTGTTTTCTTAAAGTGTGCTGCCAAAAAGTCTTCCACTTAATTTTTAGGAAACACTTCGGAGAATACACAGGAAGTAGCATGCTTCCTTATTTATATCAAAAGGATACTTATCCACTTATCCATGTTATTTCCAGTGAAAGAACTTCAATACCCTGGAGTCTGCTCTTATAATAGTCAGTGAAAGACAGCAAGTGAACTAAACATTAGAAGCATAAGATATCCATACATGAAATCATGATCCATTTGAAATTACAGTGCAGGTTTATAAATAAGTGTGTCTTTACTCTTGCTTTAGCTGAAATATCTGTAGTTTTGGAAACCAGTGCATCATAAATCACAGATGTCATGATCTGGGCTATGTAACAGAATTCCTGGTTCCAGGTAAAATATAATGCTTCCACATCCAATAGTTAAGTGTACAACTTTTCCAAAATCCAAAGAAAGCATAATAAATTCAAATCTGACTATCTTTATGACATCTGAACTCCATCTGGCAAATTGCACTGAGACATTCACTCCTACCCTGAAAAACACAGCTTCAAGAAATATCCCTATGAAAAACAACCTAAAGCTTTTACTCTTCAATTTCTGCATTATTCACAAAAGAAACAGTCCCACCATCCTCACTAATCAGCAATTAAGAAGTCACATTACTGAAGCAAATTAAAAACATTCATAAGATTATGAAACCTCTGAAAAAGGATATTGCAACACTTGTATGATCAATGTTATACTATTCCAAGAGAGTAATACATATAGAATGCCAACTGGACCTAGGAAAAGCATTCTGGCTTTGCCTATATGGTCCTGTTGCTTATCCACAGTTTCTTAGCTGCCCTGTCTCAGAGGGATTTGCAGATGACATACTCAGACATGATAAAAACAAAAGTTTATGCAGCTAAACAGCACATTCTCAGTGACAATCCATAAAGGACCTGTTACCATATATCATGTATAAGCCAAGATTTTTGTGCCTGAAAATTGGCTTCAAACAGGTACTCAGCTTATACATGGGAGAATATGGTAAACAGCCCCAGCCCAGCAGTTTCTCTGACCATGCTGCAGGCCAGAGCCCCACGTGGCCGGAGCAGCCATCTTGGGCAGTTGGCTTGGGCTGGGGCTAGAGTAAGGAAAAAAACCCTGCCTGCGTCTGGAGCGGTAGTAAGGGGGCCCAGAGAAGGTGGGGGGTGTTCAGGGAGGCCAGGGAAGTGACAACAGGGTGTGGGGAAAGCCACAGCAGGACCCCGGATTTAGGGAGGGGGGGGTCAGGGAGTGCAGGGAAGTGGCAGCAGGGCCCAGGGGCTGGGGAGGAGGGGTGCCAAGAGCAGGGAGGGAATGGAGAAGGTGGCAGCCAGGAGGACTAGCTGTGAAATGGACAGAGCAAGGGGGGTAACAGTGACGAGAATGGGGGCAGAAGTAAGAAGCAGAAAGAGCAGGGAGATTAGAGAGATCGGGGTAAAGCAGCAGCAGGGGTCTGTGGGGTTAGGGATGGTGTCAGAACTCCAGGGGAAGCCAGTAGCACCGGGTGGGGAGGGTTAGGGACCAAGGCTGAAAGGAAACCTCGGCTTATACATAGGTCACCCATTTTTGCCTCTGGGGGGGCGGGGCCCTCAAATGAGGGGTCGGCTTGTGCTCGGATCAGCTTATACCCGAGTATATATGGTAACTTGGCCCATGTTTTGGTCCAACAGGCCTCACGATTAAAAATCAGTAAATAATGGTGGCAAAACAGTATATTACTACAAAACTGAGTAAGAGAGCAATCAGATATACAAAATATGTCAACCAACCTGCAATAAATTTTCAGCCTTGTTATAAAATAGATGCTATTAATTGATTCAGGCTCCAAGCTTGTTCTCAAAGTTATTACCGTAATGAGAAGTTTCCACTCCGAAACAAAATCTCCAGAATTCATGTGAAAGCACAAGAGGAGGATGTGATCACCATAATGGTTGAAGATTATTGCGCAGAAACAAAGGCTATGTTTCATAAATACTCTCTAGGTCAATCTCCTAAGAAGAATCACAGAAGTTTTAGTTTTGCTGTTCCTATCTAATGCTGCTTGCAGTAACAGCAGCCCAGGAATGAAAAGAAGTTAATTTTCATTGCTTCTGCTAGACCCTAGACTGTGCAAAGTACTCCTACTAAAAATGAAAATCAACAGCACTACAGGAAAAAGAAAAGCAGAAAACACATTAAAACAAAACAGGAAGCCTGAGTAAATAAACAGAAAACAGAGGAAAGCAAAAGTGATCTTTTACAAGTACCTTGACTTAATACTCAAATAAGCATGATATAGTATTTTTAAAAAAATAAAAAAACCTGGAGGTGCTTTCAGATGGACTGTCTTCACTGCCCAGTTAATTTGAGCTGCAACCCTAACTTGAATCCTGCTCACACTCAAGAACCTGCAATGGGGTGCTGCTTTTAACTGGAGCTGGCTAGCTGACAGGCAGGCATAAGCTACTGATAGAGTTAGCACAACTTGTCACCTGCTAATACGAACACACAAAGAGGTAGAACAAGCAAGCAGTCCTGTAGCACTTAAAGACTAATGAATATTTATTGCATGAGCTTAAGTGGGAGAAAATCCCACTTCATTCTCTCACATGAAAACTCATGCAATAAATAAATTTGTTAGTCTTTAAGTGCCACAGGACTCCTTGCTTGTTTTGCTGAACTAGACTAACACAGCTGCCCCTTTGGAACAGGACAAAGAGGCAGAATATTCTAGAGCACTGGTTCCCAACCTTTTCAGGCTGGGGACCTCTTTTTAACCAACAAAAAAAGTCTTTGCCGCCCCCCCCCCCGCTATGGGATCTGGGCTGCAGCACTCTGGCAGCGCTGGTGGGACAGCCAGTGAGCAGCGCTACCACCACCATGGCCTGCACCGCTAGGGAGTCAAGCTACAGCAGCTGTGGCCCCCTGCCCTTGCCCCTGCCAGGGAGATGCCACAACCCCACCCCCCTGCCAGGGGATGGGCAGGAGAGGCAGCCTTGGCAGGGAGCATCAGAGCTGCAGCTGGATTCTGGTCCCAGTAGGGAGAGGTTCTGCAAACCCCCTGAAACATGTCCACAGACCTCCAGGGGTCTGCAGACGCCAGGTTGGGAACCATTGTCCTAGAGCACGACGGCTTTCTTGAGCAAAAGGTAAACCCAAGTTAACTTTGCACTGAAAATACAGCCAAAGTCTCTCTTTTGTTAACCAGATAGTCTTATGATCACTAAAGCTCTGTTCCTTCAATGCATTTCATTTCACAAGAAGGAAAGAAAACTCTTCAAGAGACTTTTACAAATTTTAGTTGCCTCAGTGAGTTCCTCTCTTTTTCCACCCAAACAAAAGGTCTCTCCAAACTGGCCAATACTATCGTGACACACAAAGTGAGCCTAAAAACTGAAAACTGGCATTTTTTTCTGGATTTGACATTCAGCTAAAATTTATTTAAACATACACACTAAAAATCTAATGTTTCCTGTATTTCACACTCCTGTTCAGGTACATACCATCAAGATAAATGTGGATACTGTATTTACATTGGGTTATCAAGTGTGTACTTTAAAGAACTGCAGTGGAATATAAAGTTTCCATAATCAAAGTATTCCTGTTAACAGCCTTCACTCTCAGAGTAAAAAGCAATAGCTTTTTTTAAAAAAAAATGTGTCGTTTCATACCTCTGTTTATAAGAGCTGTGGGGCTGTGAGATAAGAAAAAGTAGTCAACCAGACAGAGGTTTATGTTTAAGAATCGTTATTTTGACGATGCAAATCATGAAACCAATCCTACAATACCATCCCCAAGAATGCCTTTAAAATGCTGATATCTATTTCTAAAGCACTGACCAGAACAGCCGCACATGTTGTGGAGCCAAGTATGTCTAAGAAAAGAGGAAGAAATTTAATTCAAAATTTCTCTCTGTTACAAATGGAACTCATTTTACCTATATTATTTGGATTACTTTAAGGTAGTACCCTTCAGCCATTCCTTTCAATGCTATTGTTTAGCATTAGCAACTTACTAAACAGATGTAATGTTGCTTTTGCTGGAAGATCTTGACATCCAATTGTCAAGGTTAAGTAGCTGAAATGCTCATTTCTGATAAGAGCAACAGAATCAATGTACTATAGAAAGATAAACTTCTGCATCTGAAGTCACTGTAGTAAAAAAATCAGCAAGCATGTGCAAAGATAGGCGAGGTAAGAGTCCAAAGTATTATAATAGCTTATTAAAGTTGGGGCCTGTCTACACAGTGGGTTAATGCACTATGGGCAGGAGAGAAAGGGAGCAGGGCTGAAGAGAAGTGATTTCTCAGCCACACTAACATGCTGTGCATTAACTGGCCCACACAGACTACTGAAGTGCATCACAGGTTCCTCAGTGCACTCTAAGATAATGCTGTTGGAAACAGTACTACACAATGCACACCAAACATTTACTGCACTCCAGCAGTCTACATGAACCAAGCAAAATGCAGTTCATTAACATACCCCATACAGAGTGTATTATTCAACAATGTAGAAAGGTCCTTCACCATATTGAAAGTATTTGGATTCTGAAGGATAAGTACATTATCCCAGAGCTCTGAAATGAGATGGGTTGATTTCTTTCACCTTAAAATCTTGGTCTCCGTCAAATAGTCCAAAATTTATTAAACATACATTTCAGATGTCATGTGATCTAACACTGGATTCATGAGATACAGCGTCACTCATTGTATACTCTTGTTAAATCTGTTAATGAAATGAAGATTTAGTTCTATTCTAATCAGAGCTTCTTATTCACTTCCTTACATCACCTAAATCATAAGACCTATCACAACCAGAAGTAAAAATATATTCTGCAGGACCAAAGGAAGAGAGTAGAAGAATTTTAAAGAGTAGCTCGTGCAACAAGTTGTATCTAATGGATGTTATTTCTTCTGTGGGTAATTTATTGCCTTGAACTCCCATTTTCATTCGCAGCCAAAAGGGGGCAGGAGTTAGGCTGCAACCAGATACTAACAGAGACTGCTACCCACTTAAGAAACCTCCCCCTGCTTTATCATGTAGTATGAAATCATTCTTATATTTAACTTCTGTAATTGTGGTAGAAGCAGCCCTCCCATTTGTCAGCATATCAAGAAAATTATTTCTATTTTCTTCAAGTTTTCACCAGAACAGTGCCACTAAAGTCTATTTAAGCAAAAGGCAACTTTTAAAACTGCACTGTTAAATTTATCTGCAGGGTACAAAGACCAAAAGTGACTGTGTGTATAATGTACCTTGCATAACTTGAGCTTCCAGCTTTTCCACTGTGTTAAAAAAATAGGAAAATATTTAACCCCCCCCTTTTTTCTTGGAGTGTTGTAACTTCTTGTTTGCACTTCCCCTGGTGGAAGGCAGTGAATCAAAGTCTGAATCTGGTTCAGGTCACAACTTATGCATCATCTTGCAGGTTCATTTTATATAGAGTTTAAAGCTAAACTAACTGGCCAAATCAAGAAAGGTATTAGTCATGCTATATGTCAAGACCAGATGAGAAGATGCTAATATACTGCTTGACTGCAGTATGGCATGCTCTAAACAAGAGCCATCTTAGTTTTAAGGACACCAAATTACTTTGATAATGAAACAAAGCTCACCTTACCACTCCAAAACCCAGGCAACAGATGACAATCATGAGATTCAAGTGTTTGTGAAATTGTCACTTGTAATCAAAGCTGTAATCCTTAAGACATGGTTGCATTTATAATGCTTAGATCTTTTATTCCAGTTTATAAGGGTTTTTTTTTGCTGCATAGAATTCTATACTTTTAACCAGTAAATGTATTTCTTGCATTCATTATTGATTTAGAAAACTCCACCATGAACAGCTTTAGTAATCAAATGCATAGTATCCCATGAAAATCCCAAGTTCAAGTCAGACCCAGCTCTTGTTCCCATGAATACCGGGGGGAGGGAGGGAATCAGAAACATTCAGTACATCGTTAGTTATTGTAAAGGACCATCATCACTCAAACAATTAAAATTAAAACAAATTGCGTACTAGGAGCTTCTTCTCAACTGTAGGAGACATTTTATAGTTTAATGGTCTTACCAAACTACATTTGTACACTGACAGTGTACTGTCATGCTGAAAATGGGTCATCTGGAAGTCATTTGTGTAGAAGGACTATTTTTCATATTCCACATGCACTGTTTCCTCAGTGACAATGGAGATCTTTGAATAGCCATGTTAGCCTCAAATCTGTTACTAGGGAGACAAGAGCCAGAGTCCTCTCTGAAGACACAGAGAAAGTTCACAGAGACAGTTTCATATTATGCTTCCATACTACAGCAACTAAGCTGAAGGTAAGGCACAGAGAAATAAACTAATTATTGCAAGAAGCTCTTGTGTTCAAAGCATCAAAATGGGACTTAGACAAATGTAATTCATAGCTATGCCACAGATTATAACCTTTGGCATTAAGCTAAGTATAAAGCAGAGACACTTGCTCATTTCACTGGGGTTTTCAGAGGGTTTAATTAATTTTATGAAGTTTTTGGATACTATATTGAAGTGTTTTTCAACCCTCAGTGTACCAGGGAAAACTTAAAGTGGACCACATGATGAAAACACTCTCAAAAAGCCAGAATATATGGGCTGTAATGTTAGTAACAACAGTGTACTAAGTATTCAAAAACAATTCAGGAAACTGAATTAAACACAGTTTTATAAATATGAAATGCATTTATTTCTAAAAATAGATACATAATGATTATGTACACAACCTGAAACTAAAAACAATACTACTGAAGTTATAATGGGAATTTTGGGCCTGCAAGTTCTAATTAAGCTCATCTATTCTTGCAATAAGGTTCAAAGAAAGTCTCACTATGGAAGTTTATATCCAAGTGATTTCAATGCTGGTGGGAAAAACGGCAGGAAATATAAAATGCTGCAGCCACAGCAAAAGGAGCAAGGCAGCAGCTTGTGCTGATGCACACCTAGAAGCTTTGCTGCGGCTGGGGCATTTTAAGTCTCCCAGGCATGTATGAGCTCTCTGCATTGTTCCTCCCCTTCATCCCCACTCAGGTTCTGTCCCTCCGTCCACCCCACCCCCCAACAAGGAGGGGCCGAGGTCAGTTGCATAACATCTTCACCGTGTCCATGGAGCACCAGTTGAGAAACACCGTTAAAGTGTCATGGGGCACACAAGTACCAGATACTGTTTCAGTAAGGCTGGATCCACATTGATTTTAGAAAATCCAGCTCCACTGGTAATAGTGCTAATATAAACACAGTCATGGGCATTTACTGCAGTCTCATACAGAGGTTGAAATACCTGTAGGAGCTACAAACAACTAAGCACAATTAGAGAGTCTCTTCAGCATCCCCCTCATTCCCAGCCTTTCCCTTGCCAAATATCACAAGTATCCATCCAAACTCCAACAACATTAATAAAATCACTGACATCTTATACCAGGGGTGGCCAAACTTATGGAACTCAAGAGCCGCACAAGTCAATTATTCAAGCTTCGAGAGCTGCACTGAGGCATATAACCACATATTTTTCACCTACTCCAAAATTACTAAGCTTAAAATTCATAGTGTATTTTAACTTTATCATAAAAACAGGACAAATATTGATCCTACTAACGTCAGATTCTAATAATTACCTAAGGTTACCATGAGAACTAGATGTAGAACACCGCAGACTTGTGGCAAGTTTTTAAATCTGGGCAGTAACTCGTCAATGCAGTAGGTAAAAGCTCTCTCAGATGATGATCTCCAAGTATTGCACAATGTTCTGAATGTCATTGTGGAATACAATGCTTCACAGCAGTAAGTTGTGCCAAAAACTGAAAGTAATCTACATTCATTTTTAAACTTTTTTCCTTTGTATTTTCATTTCTGAGTATTCCACATCACATTTAGGACTTCTAAAACACAATTTTATTTTAAACAATGAGTAAGCTGCATTAGGCCCTGTGAGAAAAATCGAAACATGCCAGGGCTTCTCCAACCATGCCATGCTCTCCTCCCCCAACCCTGTTGCCACTTCCCTGCAGTCTCTTACCACGCTGCTGCTTCTCGGCTCTCCCCGACCATGCCACACTTCTGCTCACCCTGACCCTGACCATGCTGCCCTTCCCTGCAGTCCCTGACCACGCTACTTTTCCCTGCCGGCTCTGATCATGCTGCCCCTTCCTGCAGTTCCTGACATCTCAGCTTTTCCCTTCCGGCTCTCACCACGCTGCCTTTCCCTGGCGGCAGTGACCATCCCCACTTCCCTGCCAGCTCTTACCATGCCGTTGCCTCTCTGCGGTCCCCAACCATTGTACACTTCTCGCCCCTGTCTCCCATCATGCCGCCCCTCCCTGCTGTGCTCTTCAGGGAGCTGCAATTTTTCTTGGAAGAGTCGCATGTGGCTCGCGAACCACAGTTTGGCCATGCCTGTCCTATACCCTTCAATCAGGGTTACAGTTATGACAACAGTTTAGCATACTCTGACTATTAGCAGAGCTTACAGGACAGCACAAGCACCGCTGGCCAATAAGCTTTATCTCAACTCCTCAGAAGAATTAACCACTGTCCGCCAAGACACTATGATGCTTCTAAGAAATCAGGACTGACCGGTAGGTGAAAACAACTGACTCAAAAAGAACATAAGCAAGACAGAACTAGCATTTTTCCCTTTCCAATACTAGAAGCTGAAAACACCACAATCCTATGTTGTTTCCGCAACAGTGTTTGACCTCTGTTTGTTAAGACAGCACAAATCCCAAAGACCCTAGTGGACTCACCACAATTATGGGCATACAGGCAAAAAACAGTGGTGAGCCATCCCTCTCCAGTTCCTGTGAAATAACATCCTTTCTATTAGGATGACATTCTGACCATACTAATTTGTGCTAATCACTTCTTGATTGGATTATTAAAATTCACTGTTTGCCTACAACAGCCTTGGCCACAATGTAAAATTAATCTTGCACAGACTTTCGTAGCATCTTTAACAAGAAAGGCCCATAAAAAAAAAAAAGTCAAATCAGTGTTGCACCCCTGGCACACATCCCTAGTTTTACTTCCCACAACTCAAAGCCACAATTTTTATCTTTAAAGCCTTCCACACATAGCACCTAAGTATAGAGTTCAATTAACTACCACAGTTTCATCCACCACAATACAACACAGCTGCACTCCTATGGATCAATGAAAACATTGCTCAAATTGAAGGTTCCAATATCCGGAAAAGAAGTACTCAGTCAAGTTTACCTCTCCACCTCTGCAGATGCCCCTTCCTGAAGACAAGGCTAAACCTGAATTTCGCTGTTCTCAGAACATATTACAAGACCACTTTTTGTAGTCTTAATCACAAAGATGAGGACTACAAGATAATAAGTATGCAAAGCTGGAAAACCCCAGAAAGAAGAACAAAATCTGTCATGGACAACTCTATGCAAACATTATTGTAACCTGACAGCAATAAGTAACGGACAAGATGGGTGAAATAATACCTTCTATGAGATCAACTCGTATTTTATTGGACAGTAGTAAGTGATGATTTAGAAATACTTAAGGTGGTCATCACTTCTTTAGATGTCAAGGCAGTCTCCATTTGAATTATACATTTAATTCTGTAATACAGAATATCAGTGGAACTGGGAGAAACATTTATCAGAAGCAGACAGTGGGCATACCAGAGAAAATTGTAAGAGAAAAATCATTAAATCCTTCATATAGGATCAGCATTGCTACTGTGATGCAAGTTGTCATTTTCATAAAGCAACCATAAGTACAGTAAATGCAAGTTGGTTTGAAGAATGTTTCTTTACTGATTTTACTACAAGATTACTTTTGCCAGTCTAATTCATGCAGCAAGTGAAATCAGGCCTTTTTACTTCCTTTCAGCTGGGTCCTTCTAAGGTTGATGACATCTGCCTATTAGCATACTACCACTGGTTACACTGCCTTTGCAAACAGAGCCTGGACTTGACACACTATTTTACAAGGAATTGTTATGTTTTAGGTTTTTCCAACTTTTTGCTATGGGATATATTCTCCAGAGTCTAGTTTTGCACAAAAACTTTCAGGGTTAAATTAAGAGCCCAAATTAGCTTACATAGGAAGTTAATGAGACCATTAAATTTCTCTTGTATTTTTCATATGTTCTGGGTTCCATCATCACCAGTATGGTTTTACTGCTGGTCCATTATTGAAGACAAGATAAAAGGAGCATGCTACATGTTCTCAGAGTGAAAAATATCATAACAAATCTTTATGGAGAACAGATTAGCAACAACTACCACCTAAAAACAGTTAATGGTGGCAGTGACCACAGTATTAAGAATAGAAGCAGTTATATTTAGTGTTAAATGTCACAGAATTCAGATAGGACACTGAATTTTGCCAGGAAATTTTTTCTATACAGCTGGGATCAGCAAATGAAAAAAAAAATTCTTTTCATGGCTCATCTTATACAGTTCTCTCCTATTTGCCGCAGTATCTGAGTGCACTGTGGTCATTACAGATTCTCCCACTGCACAGACAGGAAACACAGGCAGAGAGATTATATGATTTGCCCTACATCACACAGGAAAGTCTACAGCAGAGTAATTGAACCTGGATCACTCAAGTCCCAGATTAGCATCACCCGTCCACTGGACCAAGTCTCTTTTCCACTTTTAGGTGAGGCACCTTACAGTAACTATCACCACCATACAACAGGTTCTTTGTTTCCTGGTTTATATGATAGCTACAGCCAAAATTACTAGAAAACCATGTTGCCCCCATTATCACTCTTATCCGCACACCACCTGATTCATTTCGTCCACTCCCAGTCCCAGGGCTCCATTGCCAGTGCTTTCATTTGGTTACCAAGCTGCAAGTGTAGGGGATTTTCTAGTATTCTGTATTTAGGCAGGAAAACTACAAAATGCCATTCAGTATTTTAATCATTTTATCAATATGGAGCACCAAGACAACCTTTACAACTGGAGAAATCAGCACCAGCTTTTTAGTTGACATGGATCCCTGGAGAGTTTGATTCATCTTCACTAACCGCAGGCTAAGTTTAATTTCTTCAAGCCAGGGAATTTTGGTTTTGAGCAGTTCTAGTTTCACAATCAGTGACCCTCATTTTGTCTGTACACATCCAGCAGCAGCAGCCAGAGCTGCTTCATGTTTCTGTATCCAAGCAAATTAAATATACTCAAACATTATGACAAACTGCTTCAACAACCCCATTAGCTCATTTGTACCCTGGAGGAACATTAAAATGACAATTTCTTATAAGGAGAGTTTACCTAAGATATCAACACCTTAGTTTATTTAACATACTGAATATCTGAATGACATCTGACTAACAGGGACTAATTTTGTGCTCAGAAGGTCTCAGGAACTTGCAGTATTTGGTTGCAAATATTTTTAAAAGTGTTACATTTATGCTTAATATTAATCCAATTACAAGGTCACACGAAAACCTTCAAGAACTCACAATTTTCACTAAAACACACCCCTCCCCACCTCCTCCCTTTATCAGACACAGCAGAGTATGTGTGTTCATCACCCTCCACACTCACCCCCCCCCCCCATCATCACCCTTAGGTGCACTGTTTTCTTTTCATCTCACCCTCTACCTTCTCAAAAAACATGGACAAAAACAGCTCTGCCTGCAAATTACACTTTTGAACTGAAACATTTCTTTTAAAATCAGTTTAGACTGACACAAACACCCTGTGTGGGCTACCAAACTGCCTGACAAATGACACTGATTCAGCTTAATTCAGTATCATCCTGAACCAAAATATACTGACACAAGCCTACCATGAAACTGATTAAAGCTGCAGAGGCATAGCCCTGTTAGTCTATTTCAGCAAAACATAGCATCATGCAGCACTCTTAAAAAATGACAGAAATATTTATCACACAGGATTTTACTGTAACTGTAATAAATTTTATTGCAACTTTATTTTGATTTTAGAGATGGATTTAAGTTCACCCACAGAAAATGGTGGAAGAGGCTTGCCTCTGCTTCAGCTCAATTAAAAAACAGATTTCAGTCCCACTTGTCAATTTCCAAAGGGATAGCCGTGTTAGTCTAGTCCAGCAAAAAAAAAAAAAAAAAAAAAAAACACACACCACACACCAAGAAGTCATGTGGCACTTAAAGACTAACAGATTTATTTTCCACATGAGCTTTCATGGGAGTAAGTTCATAGAATTATAGGGTTGGAAGGGACCTCATAGGTCATCTAGTCCAACCCTCTGCCAGAGGCAGGACCACTCCCACTAAACCACCCCAGTCATGGTTTTGTCCAGCCAGGCCTTAAACACCTCCAAAGATGGAGACTCCACCACCTCCCTTGGGAGCTCATTCCAAGGCTTCACCACTCGCCTAGTAAAAGAGTTTTTTCTAATATCCAGCCTCAACCTCCCTAACCGCAACTTGAGACCATTGCTCCTCGTTCTGTCCTCTCTTATTACTGAGAACAATCAAGCTCCATCTTCCTTAGAGCATCCCTTCAAGTAGTTGAAGGTTGCTATCAAATCCCCCCTCAATCTTCTCTTCTGCAGACTAAATAAGCCTAATGCTTTCACTCTTTCCTCATAGGGCTTGTGCTCCAGCCCTTTAACCATTTTGGTTGCCCTCCTCACCCATCTTTGAGGCATCTGATGAAGTGGGATTTTCTCCCACAAACGCTCATGCAAAAAATAAATGATAGTCTTGAAGCACCACACTCCTTGGTTTTTTGTTGGGTTTTTTTTTTTTTTTCTCCAGTCCCACTACTGCAACCTTTGGCCTTAAACAAGGCAAGGAGTCCTTCTCCTCCACACGGGGCACACTCCAGGACAGCAAAAGACTGGGAGTAATTTCTCGCCCCCATCCACACCTTTCCCCCCCACCAGCTACAACCAGGCAATGGGCCTGAGGTGAGGGAGGCACCCAGACAGAAGCCCCAGGAGGACTCAGTGGAAGTCTCCCACAGGGGCGAGGACAAGCCGGACACCCTTTTAAACGGAGCCAGCCCGACAACGCAACCCCCCAAACCCTGCCCCACAGACTAGCTTAGCCCCTGACTGAATCGGCTCCCAAATGCACCCAGGTGCGCACAGCCGCCCGCCCCAAACCAAGCCCCCCCCCCGGGTAAATAGCCCCCGCCCGCGCTCACAGTTCCTGATGTCGGAGATGAAAACCGCCAGGCCCCGCATCCCGTCGCCCTTCGACACGGCCGGCATCTTGGCCCAGTAGCCGAGCCCGGAGCCCGCAGCAAAACCCAACCGCTGCAACGGCCAACAGCCCGCCGCCCAGCCTCTTCTGCCTCCGCCGCTCTGCGCAAGCGCCGCCCCACCCACCGGCCCGCGCGCCCGCCGACGAGGGGGAGGGTGGGAGAGAGGGGCCTGCAGCGCCCCCTGCTGCCTGGAGTGGGGTGAGGCGAGTCAGGGAGCATGCCAGAGAACAGGCTCCCAAGGGGTAGCCCTGTTTCTTCCAAGCCGCTGCCAAAGTGGGATTTTCTCCCAGGAAAGCTCCTGCCATAAATAAATCGGTTAGTCTTTAAGTGCCACAGGATTCCTGCCATAAATATATCTGTTA
>ML682025.1:96774-116386 GCA_007922195.1 Podocnemis expansa
GTTAGTCTTTAAGTGCCACAGGATTCCTGCCATAAATATATCTGTTAGTCTTTAAGTGCCACAGGATTCCTGCCATAAATACATATGTTAGTCTTTAAGTGCCACAGGATTCCTTGTTTGTTTGATGAATAACAGATCACCTTGCCCATCCCCAGGTGGGGGCAGCGGCATCACTGCGGTGGGCTCAAGGGGCCTCAGCCCCCCTGAAACGCAGGGCCAGGCCCTGAGTAATGTACCGCAAAACTGCGCAGGGGTGCACCGTCACACACCCGCACAAAGAGCACTGCCGGCAGCCACGGCCTCTGAGGCTGGGCCTGGGTTTTTTTTTTTAAACTCCCACCCTGGCCTGACCCTGCTCTGAGCATGGCCAGAGCAGGGTCATGCTGGGTGCCTCAGCCGCTGCCACGGCCTCAATCAATCAATGTTCAATCAATCATAGGGCTGGAAGGGACCTCATGAGATCATCAAGTCCAACCCCCTGGGAATTGAACCCAGGACCTTCTGCATGTTAAGCAGAGGTGCTAGCCACTACACTATTTGCACTCTCCCTCCAGTGGACAAGTAAGGGAGCAGGGGGAGAAGGGAGTCTGGGGCAGGCATGCCAGCCTGGCGGGAAAAGGGAGTGGAGAAGGGAGTCGGCCCCGGGGCAGGGGAGACCAGAGGCAAGTTAAGGACAGGGTCAGGGGTGGTCATCAGGGGAGGCGTCGGGAAGGGCTCGAGGAACCAGCATGGGGGGGGGAAGACGGATTGGGGCCCTCCCAACATTTATATTTAGTGACGCGCCTGGCCTATGGCAAGGTCCAAGCAGTGGGCAATAACTCTCCCACCTGAGCATGGTACCCACCCAGACCAGGAGGAGAACTCTGTATGGCTCAGAGGTCTGTCTCTTTCACTAACAGTGGTCACTTTCTATTTCCAGCACCCCAGAGAGGTATTCATGTTGCAAGCCATCAGCTTCCACAAAATGTTTTCTGTTCCACATTTGCTCTACAACCATTACTTATTTGTTATTATTAACTATTTTGTATTATAGCAGCACCTAGAGTCTGCAACCACTGTTGAGGGGGGGGTCCTTACTGTTCTAGATACTGTACACCAGTGGTTCTCAACCATTGGGTCAGCCACATTACTGTGTTGCCACACAGCGCTGAGTCATGGAGGGCCGGGGATGGCTGGATTTGACCTGGAGTGAGTGGGCTAATGTGTCCTGGAGAGTCACAATATGCTGCCAAGTGTATCATGATCCACAAGAGAGAACCACTGTTGTACATGCACATAGCAAGAGTTGCTGTCCCAAAGAATGTATAATCTAAATAGACAAGATAGGGAAAAAAAGCAGATGGAAGAATTAGCTCCATTGCACAGATGGGGTACTGAGGCACAGAAGGATTAAATGTTTGTCCGAAGTCACAAAGGATGTTTCTAACAAAACTTAGAATTGATCTGAAATCTATTAGTCTCAATTCAGCATCTTAATCCTAACACCATGTTTCCTCAATATCATCTGTTTTCATTTTGTCTAGAAGGCTGCATGCTTTGTCAGCTCTTGTACGTGAACGTGGGGGAAGCAAAACAGCATCATTAGGCTGTGGGAGCAGACAGTTATTTTTTTTAATGTCTCCCAACTGGACCCAAAAGAGATCATTCCTGTCAACCCACACATTGATTATTCTTCCAAATCCATGGATACAAAAGGGGCACAATACAATCTGTGTGCAGTTAGAAGGGATTAGGCTGAATGACTCTTTCTGAGGTTTTAACAGGATCAGGAATCCTTAAACTTCATTTTCAAAAACGTCATAACAATTACACCACTCATCAAATATATTTGCTATATTGCTAATTACTGAAAACATTAATCTGTTTTGATGGTAGCTGACAGAAAATCAATGCATTTTGTGAACTCTGTAGAAAATATGTACAGATCCCAGGGGAGCAACAGATACCAGTTGGAGAACATCTGAATTAGATGACTTCATTTTTTCTCCCCAGGTCTTACCATCTAAGATTCCATCACTTGCACAGGAGTCAGAAAACTAAATCATCAAGCATTATACCTTATAATTGTTTAAGATATTGCAATATCCAGGCTATAAAACATTCTGAAATGCCTTTTCAGGAACTCACATCTAGCATGATAATCTTGAGGTTTTCCTACCTGACCTTTGGCCTAACTGTAAGACTATTAAGAGGAATAAGAAAATGATTACAGTCTGTCCTAGCCCATCCTTTATCTCTTCATGACAGAGGTCAGAACTTTCCCCTTCTCCCATCTGAAAAATAATCTTGCTGTGCTTATCCATCTCTAGGACCCCATAGAATTAAGGAGTTTTCAGGATGCCACTGTGGAGAACGTATTCTAGCTATAGCATTGGTGTGCTGCTGGACTATAAGACTGACTAAACCCATTGCCCTCTGACCAATACAATGTCTTTCATTTCTCAGGTATCTGAGGAATTAGCTTAAAATCAGGGTCAGAGCAAGAGTTTGCCTTCACTGCCTAAAAGGCATTTTTCTTCCAATGAGATAACTAACGCATGGTAGCAGGGCCATAACTATGGCTGGCCGACGGGGCAAAGCCCTGGGCAGCCTGAAGCGACTCAATACAGTCATGCTATTAAAGGGGCAGCTTTGCAGCACCAGCTCTAAGCACCGCTAATGGGAAGGAGCGTGTGCCAATCAGAACGCGCCCCAGAGGGCAAAACGTTGTGTTACGGCTCTGCCTGGGTAGTAGTTATCCACTATAAAAAATTGTGCAGACATTTCTCCTGGAGACAAACAAGAATGTGGTGTATGGAGCTTTAAGAACTATGGTGACTGTGTCTAACAATTTAAGTTTCTGATGGAGTCCAAAGTCATGATCCTGCAAATTGTTGTATGCAGATGGACCCCCTGAGCCCCAGAATCCCACTTTCACACACAGCATGCCGCAGGATTTCATCCCAAAAGACTGGGCTGAATGCAGTTGCAGTTGGGATTAAAACTGGAGACTAAATTTAAGACTAAAGTGGTCTGGATGTAGCTTATATATAAGGACCCACTCACAGTGCTAGCCTGGTTAATTTCTGTTGGTATTTTGTGTTCTTATTGTTGCTACTATTGTTAGTCTAATTCAATTACACCTATCTGCAGTAGTTATAATTAAAAAGTCATGTTTTGCTTTGTGCTCGAATGTATAGACTCCACTCCTGGGCTGGAAGGAAAACAGATAACCCCTTTTCCTAGGAAAGGGGCAGGGCCACAGTCATTTGCCTTTTCTGTAGAGATATTTAGGAGAGGGTGGAGAAGGCAGTGCAGGAAGAAACAGTGGGTTACTTGCCAGTAACCGTCCTTCTTCGAGATGAGCTGCTTGCGTACATTCAGTATTAGGTGTCTATGTGCCTCAGTGCACAATTGGTCAGAAGCATTTTTCCCTAGCCTGTTAGAGCAGGGTCGGTGGCTGACGCCCCCTCTGGCCACTCTCATGGCTATATATACGGCCCCGACTCTGACCCTCCCCAGTGTCCTAAGAGTCACCAACTCCTGAAAGCGGGGATGGCGGGTGTCTCTGAATGTCTGAGAGCAGCCCATCTCGAAGAAGGATGGTTACTGTTAAGTAACTCACCATTCTTCTTTGAGCTCTGTTCGGATACATTCAGTATTAGATGACTACTAGCTGTATTGTGGATAGTGGGCGGAGTTGGAGTTTTCCGCCTTCAGCATGGTGAACCTGTTAGGCGAAGCCTCAGCAGGGGTCACCTGAGGTAAGCGTATTTCCCACCTGGAAAAGGTGGGAAACATGGAAACTCTATGAGGTCCCGCTGGGGATAGACTCACAGGGCCCTAGCAAGAACTGCAAGTCACCTTGAGGTGGATTGGGCCCAAGGCTTGGAGCGTGTGTCCAGCAGAACCCAGAATCTCATAAAGGCAGTAAGAAGCTAGGGGCTCCTCGCTCCCCAGCAGCATAGAGTCATCTCTCTTCACATCTAAAGAGCACTAACCAGGGAGAGCCTGGCAGTTGATAGGGCCACTCACTGGGGAGACTGGGTAGGATAATTGCCTTGGAAAATCTCAGCACATTAGGGTCCTGACCAGTCCCCATGCAACCAAGTCCTAACCGCCACCCTGGGGGTTCAGAAAAGGATTATGTTTGGCAAATAGAAGATGTTTAGCTAACAACTATATAGGGAACAAGGGGGAGGAAGTCTGTCCTCCTCAGAGAAGCCAGGAGGTATACATTCTTGCTCCCATTGGAGCCTAAGCTTCGATCTCAGGGCACAGTGACCCACTAGCAAGTAGTGAGGAAAGGCAAAGATGGGTCCCCTGTAGCCCATGGGGCTCATACTGCATGTTTAGGATTGAGGGTGAGTAGAAACACTACTTCACTGGGCCTGAGGAAAAAAACGAAGAAGAGCTCGACGATGGGCCATGAAGGTTGGTCCCAAATGTCCCCGTAACCCTAAGCAGTGCATATAGTGCATCCACTAGGGCTCCAGTGCAGGAGGAAATAAGCGCAGATGGTCTACCTTCAGGCTACAAATTGGTCTCCCCTGCTCCTGGGGGCAGCATCCAACAGTCTGAGATGGTTTTAGGGAGCTCTATTCTGATACTCCCTTCAGGACAGAAATAGTCTAACCTAAACCCTACTAGGAGTTGTGAGAGGAAAGAACGGGTAGAAGTTAGCTGTCTCAAAAGGAATCATCCCTACAGATCTGTAGGGGCAGGCAACAGTAATGACACCCGGAGACTGCCTAGGTTCACATTACCAGGCTTGAAGGTACCACCCAAAAGGGGGAAAGGAGAGAGACCCCGACACCTTAGAAGGGGGAAAACACAGGAGAAAAATGGGATCCTTTCTTCTTGGTTGCCCAAAGCAAGGGCCGTACGTGTGTGACTCCAGTAACTAAGACCAAGTCAACCCTCCAAGGCTACAGGCTTGGGGAGGTAGGGCAAATATGGGGAGGGGTTTGGGAGGTAAACCCATCATGTAACCAAACTTCCTGCCTGGTGCAAAAAAAAAGAAAAGGCCTGGTGCAAAGCATACAGCCTATCACTCAAGGACTCCAGCTAAAGAGGCCAAGGCCCACAAGCACTCCAGTTAATAAACCAAGCAAGAAGGCTATGCAAAGGAATCAAGACTGTGAGGTGGCAGTTGTAGTAACCTGCTCTGTATGCCTGGGTATACAGGTGTCCCGGGGAGCTTCTTTATTGCTACTAGTAAATTCCCAAGGTCCACTTTCCCAGGGAAAGAGAAAGGGCCCTAGGGCAAGGTTGGAAAAGGGGAAGGATCAAACTCCCCTCACTGATGTCTATGGGACTATAATATCCCTAGGATATAATGGTAGTATAAACCGGATGGCCGTAAAGGGATCTAATGATGAGAGCGATCTACATTGGGATTCAAATTTCTAGGCTAAGCACAGAACCCACACTGTCTACTCATCGAGCTGGCCCGGCACCTCGAGGAGATGGGGAAAGGCAAGGGAGGCAACTAAACCCTTTGAGCAGTCCCTCAACCCAACAGGATTGGGGGAGGGAATGGGAGACTAACCTCCCTCAACTGAAAAGACTTTCACCGTCATGCCCGGGAGGGGAGGGTGGAAGACTAGAGGTGTCCTGCCCTAGGAAATGTTAAGGGTTAGGCATGTGAGACCGCTACCGGTCAAGGGACAATTCCCCTCAATAGCACCTGATGAGGGAAACCCATAGGGTTGGATGCTAAGGACCCACGATGTTTCCCTCCAGCTTGGGAGCCCCAAGGGGAAAGCTTACGGGATGTTTGAATGATAGTGGGTTATTAAAAGAGGGTCTCACACACACGGACCATCCTAGGCAAAGCTCCTTCTCAACCAATAGAGAAATATGGGACACGGACTGATGTTAAGAAGGAGGTCCCAACAATAAATGAAGACTTGCTGGAAACAAAAGGTGTATAGGCTGACCATGTACGGCTAAATACGGCTCTTGTTGCCCAACAACCCAAGGGCATTTGGGGTCCTGGTCCTTTCTATCTCAGAGTGAAAAGGATTCTGGGGAGAGAGGTAAGCAAAGGGGGAAAGAATCCATGCCACCCCCAAGGAACAACATTGCAATCACCTGAACCCCAATATGCAAGGGACAGCTGTGGAAGAAAGGTGAAAGCATTCCAGCATGCTCTGTCATGAGTTGTTTCACCCCATAGTTAGGAATAACTGTGAGGAGTTGTACAGATCCTACCTTGGGCTTTTGTAGGGCTCCATGAGAAACTCATTTTCCCCTGTAATTGAGCCCCACAGGGCTGACCCGCGTCTGTTTGGAGCTTCCCCATGCCCTCACTAAACTTATTGGCACAGTTATGAAACACCATGGATCCAAGTGGGGAAGACTTAGGGGTGAACATATAGTTAGAAAGAGTTTGTAGTGGTAGTAGAGTCCTCGAAGGCTGACCCCAGATACCTATAGGGAGTGAACAGATGGTGGAGCGGGCAATTTTCCCGAATATGCCCAGATAGCACAGTTCACTGGGAACGAAACCTCCGGTTAAGTGAATAGTGTCGAAGCGGGGATTCTTTACTCGCTAGCCCAGCAGCCTGTTAAAACACGGTAGTGTGGAGGACGGAGAGCTTGTTAGGCCATTCTTACCAGGGTGCAGGATTTAATAAACACTGGTAAATTTGTGCCTAAGGAAGAAGTAAAGCAGTCTGACAGTTCTGGGCAGAATTTCTAAGAGGGAGGTGTTGTGACCTTGGCCAGGTATCTCATCAAACCAGGGTGGGGAGCTCCATGTACACGCTGGCTCGGGGCCACGGCCAAGTTATTTCTATGTGTAGTCAATCAAGATAGCTCATGCTCCCTAGGAGTGTGAGAACTGATGAGATGGCTCAGCGTATGAGAGGGCAACATTCCCAGGGACCAAAGATCTGACTTGGGGTCCCTAGCCCCGTTTAGGAGGGTGTTTGAGCTCCCTGCAAACAAAGACCATTCCTCAAATGGGAGGTCTTGTATGGCCTACTGAGTGGGCCGAGGTAGGTCAATTTCATTGTGCCATGCCATGCGCCTCATAACCACGGCCGTGGCAACTCCTCGGCTAGCTGTATCTGTGGCATCCCAAGTCTCTAGGAGTGCATCGCGGGATGCCAGGGAGCCTTCTTTGAGGAGTGATTCAAAGTCTTCCCTCTGATCTTGGGGAAAGAGGCCCAAGAATCTCCTAAGGGAATCCCAGATATCAGTCACATACTTAGCCACCAGTGCTTGGTGGTTCACTATATGCAGTTAGAAGGCCGAGGTCAAATACGCCTTCCTACCCAAAATCTCCAACTGCCTGGCCTCTCTAGCCTCTGGCATGGGGTCCACCGAGGGTTCTACGTCACTTCCTAGGGTGGCCTCAACTATTCACAGATTCAGGCTGGGGTGGCAAGAGATGAAGGTAAATTCCTCCAGTGGGACCTGGTACCTATGGGTTGCCATGTCTGACACTAGAGAAATTGAGGCAGGATATTGCCAACATGATCTAGCCAGTCCCAGCACACTAGGGTGCAACAGCACTGCTACTGCATCCACAGGAGATGAAACACCTGGATCAGATAGGGGAGTCCTGGACATCCCCAATTAGTTTGGCCTCTAGGCCTGTATGCGCAGTAATCCTGCATAGCAAGCCAAAATGGGCCATGATGTCCTCCCTAGAGGATTCTGGCCTAGAGTTTAGCTTGCTATCTGGGCTTATAATGGTGGGCACCTCAGTACTGCTGTGGGTCCGCTGGAGAGAGACCTCTCTCGGCACCGACCATTTGTGAGGGCGGTACCAGTAAGGGGCTTTCCTAGATGGTGGGATCTCTTCCACACGTGACGAGTGAGAGCACTCTTGCAGCGCCAGGGATACAGTGCTGAGTTGTACCAATGGCACCAGAGAGGCAGAGGCACTATGGCGCCAAGGTGAGATGGAGCACTGCAGGACCTCCCAGGGGCTTTGGGGAGGCTACTTCCCTTGGTGCCGGGGAGCTCAGTTCCATGCTAGGCATCAGGGAGCAGTGCCACTCATAAGGGGACCATTTCCATGAGAGGAAGGCAAGCTTGGGTGTAGGCAAAAGCAGCAGGGCTTTTGCCACCTCGAAGGCCTCCCAGGTGGTAGAGACCTACACTGTTTCTTCCTCGTGGTGCTGGGAGGAGCTCAGCCAAGGCGAGCTTGACAGCTAGAACACTTTGGCACCGAAGTTGGTGCTGAATGCGTCTTCTGCTTCTCAGGGGAGCGTCACCGAGATGGCTCTGGTGCCGACCTGGCACATGGTTCAGGCGCTGGTGCCAAGGTCAACCCTGGCTCTTCGGGGATAGGCTGCCATGCTTGCCCGAAGGCCAACTCATGGTGCCTTTGCTCTTTATCTTTGAGCATCCTTGGCTTGAAGGACTGACAGATAAAGCAATTGGTAGCCTGGTGGGACTCACCCAGGAACTGGATTCACTTCTTGTGGGGATCATCCCGCAAGAAGGCCTTGCTGCAAGAGGCACAGGGTTTAAAGCCTGGCATCTCGAGCGGCCATGGGGAGCTGTATTCTGGCTCCAGACTTGCATGCTGCGTAGAAGCTCCAGTTCTTGGTGGAACGATATCCACAAACAGGTCCTCTAGCTCAAACAGCCAGTTCATATAAGGAGGTAACGACAGGCACTTGCAATTGCAAACATAGGGCTGTTCTGAAACCGTTGCTGAGGTTGCAAAAAGGAACTGGGGAGAGTCAGGGTCAGGGCCATATATATAGCCATGGGAGTGGCCAGAGGGGGCATCGGCCTCTGAGCCTGCTCTGACAGGCTAGGGCAAAATGCTTCTGACCACTTGTGTGCTGCGGCATGTAGACACCTATACTGAATGTATCCAAGCAGCACTCAGAGAAGAAGTCTGCATTTTCATTTTCTATGAACCATGAAGACTTGCTATGTTTATGTGGGAACGTCACCATTCCTGACAGGAATTATCTTAAATTTTCTTAAATATTCCATAAATGTCTGACCCTGCACGATGCAGACCACTCAGTTCCATTGAAGTCAACAGAATTTGAGGGCATCCAAGCTCTTAAAGATGAAAAGACAAAATTTCTCATATGCATAGAGCAGAGCCAAAACTACAGCGGGGCATGTGGGGCTTTGCTCCAGGCGCACCAGAGCGGCTTCATTGAGCTGCTCCATTAAAGGGTGTGTTCCTGCCAATTGCTCCAGGTGCCGGCCATTGTAAGGGGCACATTCAAACTGGAACACACCCCAACCTCTAGATTCTTTAGTTACAGCTCTGGCATAGGGGGACAGATACAATCCAAATGACTAGCTTCTAGTAGGCCACAGTAAAACATAGATTGTTACAAGAATTCCTTATACTGTGTATATATAAATAGCTATTAATAGATGAAGGGACAGATGGTGTTCAAGGACACATAGAATATGTCTTGGGATTTGGATGCCCAGTACAAAATTCACTGTCGTGCTCTGGAAATGACTTCCTCTGAGCTGTGCTTTAAATTGGCTCTTAACACATGTCAAATTCAAAAAGGAAATTAAATCAATTCAAACTATCTACAGTTCCTTCTTTTTGACTGCTAGATGCTTCCTCTGGCTTGGCTCATCCTACCTGCAAGTTAATGACTCAGGGTAAAGGAAATAACCAATATTTCCAGACGAACTTTAAAGAAAACAGATAAAAAATTTTGTTAAAGATTTGTTTGCTGGCCAGCGTGACTATCCTGCCAATTGAAGGCTGCTGAGCAGACATAGCACAGACAGAAGAGCAAGATTCTTCTACATTAGTGGTTCCCAACCTTTTCTCTGCTGTGGCACACTTTGATACCTTTGATTTTTTTGAGGCACACCACCATATAGTGAGTTTTTCAAAAAATTCCACGGCACACCGGCTGAGGCCTCATGGCACACCTGTGTGCTGTGGCACACTGGCTGGGAAACAGTGTTCTACATAATCTTCAACCTTGAAGTGCACAGGCCACCTGTAGTAGTGAAAGCACAATTCAAGTCTCTCCAACTGCTTCACTCATTGATTTCTCTGCTGAGACTATGGATAAGACTGACAATGTCCATTTGTAATGATTTTACAATCCCCTCTGCATCTGCCCAGACTAAAATTATGCTATGCTTAATCCACTGAACTAACAGAACTAGCAAAATGTTTCATTATTTACAATTGTGCTAACAAATAGAACACACTGAACTCCAATGAGGTTATTGAATCCAGAACTATAACTAGAATTATTGCAGACTTGTATAATCTCCAGAGAGTCATAGGGAAAAAACAAAAACTGGAATGCCCACAGGAACACCTCCATATAAGATTGCAGAACATTCTGCAGTGCACCAGCCGTGTTCCAAAGTGTGGTGCAAGGAAGGGATTCCTGGCTGTATCTCTTCATTTAGGGAGATGCGGTACCCAAGGGATAACAGAGAAGCAACCCTGAGGCTGAATTTAAGCTCCAGTCCTATGCAGTCTTGTAAGATTTTTCTAAATCTTACCCATAATTTATTTGGTCAATGGCTTTCCTGGTCTCATGGGATAAGCAAAGGCATAATATACCTAAAACAATTCTTCTAGAAAACTAAAATTTTTCTGTTGTGCCTCCTTTGCCAGTTCACTAAGGGTATGTCCACATGAGGCTTTTATTTTGAAACAACACTGGTTATTTCAAAATAAAAACACCTATGTCCATACCACGTTTTCTTGTTTTGAAACGAGGGAGCCCCTTGTTTCAAAACAAGAGCCCTCCTTTTGAAACTGCTTAAACCACTTTGGTTTCAAAAGGAGGGTTATTTTGAAACCAGTTGTTTAGAAATAACGCTGTTTGGACATGTTATTACGAAACAACGCTTGTTTTTGAAATAACAATGATGCTCCTCCCAGGGTGCAAAGAGGAATATCCCCCCCCCTGCACCCTGGCCAGGGATCAGCACCCTGGGCAGGGTGCTGAGTGGAGTGCTGGGTACACGAGCCAGCTTCCCCCGCCGCTTCCCCTTGCTGGGAGCAGGGGAGTCGGATGCCTCAGCCCCTTTTCCCCCCCCACCCCCAGCAAGGGGAAGTAGCAGGCGAACCCGGCTGGAGCTCCTGCCGCCCCCTCTGCCGCAGTAAGGGGAAGTGGGGGGAAGCTGGCTGGGGCTCGGGGTGGGAGCTGCTGGCCCAACGGGAGCTGCAGGTGCCAGCTTTGCCCCCTGCCCAGGCTCAGGGGGGAGCTGCCGGCTCCACTGACCAGCTGGGGGGGCTGCAGCCCCTGTGGGGTGGCTGCTGCCCCTGTGGCTCATCCCACTGCCTGGCTAGGGGGGCTGCAGCCCTGCAGGGTGGCCGGTCCCTGGGCGGCTCACCCCGCCACCGGGGCTGCCCCCAAGCCTGGCAGCAGGGTCTGGGGGCGCCCGGCTCTTCCCCCTGCTGCAGAGGCCAGGGGAAGCCCCACGCCGGGAATCCCTGGGCGCCCCACTTCTGTCCCAGGGAGGGGGCTAGTGGAAGGTTCCACCAGCCCCCGCCCCGGGAGAGAAGCAGGGTGCCCTGGGATTCCCGGGGTGGGGCTTCCCCTGGCCCTTGCAGCAGTGGGAAGAGCCCCTTGCAGCCCCCCTTAGCCGGGCGCGGGGTGAGCCACTGGGGCAGCAGCTCACCCCGCCAGGGCTGCAGCCCCCCCCCCCATCTGGGCAGCGGAGCCTGGGGGTGCAAGGGGCCATGTTGCCACACCTCCCAGGGTGCCCTTACCCTATAGCTAAATAGCAAGTCCACTGTCTGGACATGCTATTTCGATTCCCACTTTTCCTTATTTCAATTTGTTTTTTTGTTATTTTGAATTAAGTCCTTTTGAAATAAGGGCTTTATTTCAAAATGACTTGTTTTGAAATAACTTATTTCGAAAGGATGCCCTACGTGTGGACATAGCCTAAATCTTTCTTGCAGTCTCAAAGTTGTTTCCAGGTAATATGAATTTCACCAAGTTTGTTAAGACTTTCTACTTCTCTTTCTTGTGTCTTCAAACATCCTTGATTCAAGAACTGAATTAAATTATAAAAGATAAATCTAGTATGAAAGTTATTTCTTATGTGTCTTAGCTGACCACTTGAAGTGCGGGCTTTCCAGAGCTCCCTCTTCTGAGACTCTCTGAAATGCTAAACAGCATAATCTATTTCAATGGGATGCTTTTTATATGCTGGATTTATTACATCCACACAGTACCCTAGTCTATTTGGTTTCTTTTTAGCTGCAAACTTAAGTAGAGGGAAGGAACTATCCTTTTCCATAAATCAAAGAGAATTTTACTTTAAAATCAGACATTTGACAAGAGGTCTAATTCCCTTTGAAGCTTCCAGCTGATGACTAACCTACCTAACCTTAGGTTCACAAAAATAAACTCCATAATATTTTAAGTAGGTTGGCCAAAATGATGTCTTGATCTAATTTCTACTCATAAGTCAGTGTCATCCAATGGCCAGAAGCATGATCCCTAATGTCTGACTTTTTTACATTAAATTTTTGTACTGCTTTTGGGTCAAAATACACTCAGAGAATAAGTTGGTACCACCACATGTTTTTAATGTAAACCCTGGTTTCACTGAGACATGTTCTCCTCTTCTTAGTATTCAGTGCTATGAGCAGATTTATAGGTCATCTATACTGAGGCTGGTCTCAGTTTGCATTTAGAAATAATGATCTGGAATTTTTGTCTTAGCTGGAATTGCATTAAATTTGATGCATTATATGCAGACTTTTTCCCCCTGAGAAATATAATACTACATAGGTCAAATAAGGATATGATTTATGAAACGATAAACTGATACCCCCTGTACAGTGAAGTAACACTGAATTATTATCCATGGAGTTCAGACATGCAGTGTTTGCGGGATTAGGCTTTCTATCTGTCTCATCTATAAAGGCACTTTCATCTTCTTCTTTAGGATGAACTTCTTATCTGTTACACAAGTACAATTCAAGTCAGTGGAAGTTCTACGTACATATTTGCAGATTGAATTAAACTCGTGCATATTATACCCAATGTGGAAAATCAGAACAAGCAAAAGAGTGATTAGTTGTGGTAGTGAACCGAAATGTATGCCCTTACTGTCTCTTGCACCATATGTAGTCATTAGGGTGAGTGCAAAGCAGGTGTACAATGCAGCCAGAACAGAACTGTGCTCACTTTTCACAAGTGTGTTTGACTACACAAAGTGCAAGACTATGGAAAATCATCTACTGTATCTTGCTGTACTACTGTGAGGGGGAGGCAGAAGGAGTGATCCGTTAGAAGTGGGGAGCCTAGCCTGCAGAGGCAGCAGGGGCTAAGGACATCAAAGTACAAGTTCACACAGAGTGCCATTTTCTCTCGGTCCAATCAAGGGGATGAGGCTGGAGTCATCACATCCCAGAGATATCTGAGGCTATGCCTACGTCTAACTGCTTAGTTTGGACTTGCTTAGTCCGAACTAAGCAGTTTGAAGTTAGTTCAAACTAACTGCGTTTTTTTCATTTGAACTAACTTTTTAGTTCGAACTAAAAAAGTGTTGCTAGTTTGATTTAAAAAAAACAGATAGTTTGAACTAACTGCTAGTTTGAATTTATTTGGTTTGAACTAGCATGACTACATGGTGCTAGTTCAAACTAAAATTTGAAATATTTTGAACTAAGCAGTTAGTTTGAATTTACCATTCAAACTAACTAGTTCGAACTAAGCTTTTGCTTAGTTCAAACTAAACATTTTTTTAGTTCAAACTAGGCAAGACCTAGTGCGTAGGCAGAGAGCAAACTAGTCTGGATTAAGCCTCCTTAATCCGGACTAGTTTGCTAGTGTAGACATAGCCTGAGTGTCCAAAAGATCCTTTAGAACCATACTCAGTCAGGAATAAGCTAGAACAACCCTGAAACTTAGAACAGCAAAATTTTCTTAGAGGTTTGCTGATCAGCTGAGCTGACCCTCCAGGCAGCAAGGCTCAGCTGCAGCCTCCTGACAGTGGGAGCTGCATCGACCCATTCAGGGAAGGCTGATCTGGAGCTGGCTCAGCTCTGAGTGCAGAATGTGGAAAGCCCAGCCTGGCAGAGATGGAGGTGTGCTATTGCAGAAAGGAAATTGACCCATGGGCCCTATGTGCAACTCCATCTTTTCCTCTTTTCCCCCACCGCTGAAGGAAGCACAGGGTTAAGGAGGGGCATTGTGTTGGTGCTTTGGGGAGGGGAAGTCAGAAAATAAGATCATATATTGCATATGGGGTGTCTTTTGTACAGATGGAGGAGATGTAGCATGCTGTCCCTGCTTGGATTGTTGTCAGCAGGCAGTAAACCTGGGACCTTGGTTCTAAAAGCATGAGCCTGGGAACTGCTAAAGACCCAATTCTGCTCGCAAAGGCTACATCAGACTCATCAGCCTCTCTCTGACCCAGCTGCCACCAAAGGAAAACAGTCTCACATTGAGTGGGTGCAGGTAACAGAGACTGGAAATTTGGACTGAGGGAGACAACATCTGGGGAGACAACAGTGGTCATAAACTTACTGGTGTGTGTATGTAGAAGAGAACTTGTACTGGTGGGGAACACAATGGGGCTTCTGGTACCAAGGATCTGTCGTTCTGATTTTGCTGACAAGACTACTGCTCTGTTCCAAATATACCATGCATGCAAGCTTCAGTGGGAGCCAAGCATGTGACAGGATTGAATTGTCTCCAAGCATAAGTGATTCTATCTGCCAGTTTAGCACTGTTGAATTGCCCTCAAATGAAATGCTGATTTGGAAGCTGTAAAGTTATCCCATGAATCTGAATGAATAAGAGTAATATAGCTTCAGTAATCAGCATTTCTCTGTTTTCTGTGCTTCAGTGATTTACAAGAATTGCCAAATAAAACAAATATAAAATGTGGAAGAGGTAAGTATACTTCAAAGACAGCTGTGAGTCCACTGGTCAGTGCAAACAAAATTTTCTACAGATAGAAACAAAGAAAGTCAAAGAAACAAAATAAGGATTTAATGAGGTCAAGTGCCTTTTAGATTACAGTCACTTAACATACCCTGTTGATGTCCTTTTACCATTCTTGTATTTTCCATGCCGCCCTTTTCCATGAAAAATACACCCACATCCAGAAAAAAAAAAGTTTCCTTTGTTCATTCAACTTGCAGTTTTCATGAGGCCCACAATAAAGAGCAATGAAGAGAAAACGAAAATCATAATGAAATTTATATAGATTATCATGAAGACAACAAACTTGTATAATCCTATAACCTTTATTCTTTTTTTATTCCTCAATTCTTTACTCCAGTGTCTGTGTCTCAACACATAACTTAATGGGCCAGATTCTTATCTGTCCTGAAGCTTGCATTGTCACTTTCGCTTTGCACAATTGACATAAAACACAACCAAATCAAAATGGTAGTTTGCATTTACTTTATATGATAGTGCAGTAGTAGCTCCTCTATAGTTCAGGCTGAGACAAACCTACTGTTTGACAGATGATTTTTTTCTAAATGCTCTAAAATCTACATACAGACTCTGCTTATCTTGAAAATTGCTGTGCCACGCTGTAGTACGGTTAGTGGTCACTTGAACAAGGGGTACATAAGGTTTGGAACCTCTAAAAATGGGACAGTATCATTTTTTGATTCTTAGAACGCTTTTTCGCGCACCAGGGATTTTAACTATTATATTGAAACGCCCCAACTAATATCATCTGATAAGATTTGATCTCTGCTATGGTCTGGTACCCACTGCAACTTCATGAAAGCAGCATTGAAAAAGTTATTAGGAATTAAAGTTAGCTTTGTGAACTGGGTTGTGCTTGAATGACATGCTATGGTGATTCGTACATGCAGGCACTGCAGAACTGCCGTTCTGGAGAGAATGAATGCATAGAGACACTGTATGTTGAAGTCACTGGATAGCTCAGGGTAATGTGCTCTAGTCATCAAATCTGAGCAGTATCTAAATACTCCATCTGGTAGACTGCCAAGACTCTCCTGTGCATTTTATTTATTCCTGACTGCACTCTGCTTTGGGATAGGTGCTTCTTTTAGCAATTTCACCACAACAGCAGAGTTTTTCTTTGAAATACTTCAAATTTCTCTAAAATCCACACACACAGGAAGATGGTCATGGACATTGCCATGCCTTTCCAGGAGAGAAGCTGAGTTTGCAGTACAAATTTAAGGATGTATGTCAAGGATCTCCCAATATACAGTCCATAAAAATTATCTGAATTTGTCATTTCCAGATTCTTATGACATTTTTGGTAGAGAAGCAGGGAAAATAAGGCTGTGAATCTCAAAAAAAAAAAAAAAAAAAAAAATCACTAGGCTGCCACTGAGCTCATATATGTACTGATTTAGAAATATTTCTCAACTTCTTGCATCACAAAAGCTTTAGAATTGGCTTACAGACTGTTTGTGTGTATGTGTTATAGATTCCTCAGGAGCTCTTTTTTGTTACACATGGAGTTGCATGCTTGCATGATGGCATAAGTGAACAAGCAACACAGCTCCTTGGCCATGGAGACCATAAGTACAAACTCTTTCCTTGCGGGATCAGTGTGTTGCATTCAGACTGCCTTTTCCTTGTGGCCAAAATGGGCTCCTTTGGCTCTGTGTCCTTTAAAGAGGTTCAAAGCATCGCACAAATGTATCCTTAATGCCACCTACCTGTCTGCCTACATTCCACCCAGGGGTAGTGTGGCGGGCAGCATTGTAGGTGGAATATGAAGCCTGGTTTGGTGATGAAATGTTAAACTGGTGAAAGAGACCCAGCCAGGGTGAATTGGTTCTCTGCCGAGAGAAGCTTGCTGAATTCCCACCGAGCAGCAGTAGGTATGGCAGACAGGATCTATTCTTGGCAACAGGAACAGGCATGCTTGGTGTATCCTTCAGTCACAACACACTCAGACTGGGGTGGAGAGCAGGAAAATGATATGCTCAGGGCATGGCACTAGCATATAGTGCTGAGAGCTGTGTCAGAAACAGGGTTTGAGAACACACTGAAATGAATGGTGTGGTTCACAGCTCAGCAATTCTCAGCTTCCTCTCTTTCTTCTGAGAACATGTCATTGAAATGAGAATAAGCCAATTCGCATTTGATAGTCCTGTGCTGCAGAAGATTGTACAGAACCTCTTCCTCTCATACTACTCTCTGAAGTGGACTAGGAGTCTGGGAATGCCCTTATGCTTTCTAGCTAAAAGCCCTGCAGCTCCACTCTCCTTCCTCCCCAGGACCCACTAGCCCCATTGGAGGCAGGAAGGTGCCACTAGGAGGTAAGGACAGAAGCTCTTTCCAGAAAGAAGTCCCTTTACTCTCCTCTATAAGTGCCCTTCAGTCATGCTCTCCTCACTACCACCACTCCTGAAAACAAAGAAGATTCACTGCCCTAAAACTTTGTTAACATATAATTAGATTGGCTGATAGTGCCTTGTAGCCTTCTAGAACATCAAATGCACCTACAAATCAGGAAACAGAGTTGCAGTAATGCACATGTCATACTATTCCATTCTATGTGGGTTCTTATACTGCAACCATCACTGTAGTATCTGGGAGCCTTCCAGTAGTGCATTAAGCAACATGACAAACGTCTCTCACAAGCTGTTCTCTCATCCTCCTCACGGAAGAAGTGTGTTCAGTGGAATGTCTTGTTCTGGTAAAACAAGCAAGGAGTTCTGTGGCACTTAAAGTCTAACAAATTTATTTATCTCATGAGCTTTCATGGGAGAAAATCCTCTCCCCCGAAAGCTCATGCGATAGATAAATTTGTTAGTCTTTAAGTGCCACAGGATTCCTTGCTTGTTTTGCAGAACTAACCTAATAAGTCTACCATTTGGGAACTTGTTTTGGTAAGCGGTTTTGGTTCTTTGTGTTTTTGTTTTGTTTTTCATAAGTACACATGCTGCTCTGTGTTTATGTTAGAGAAGGCAGATCAAAGAAATGCACTTTGCACTTGCAGTGGAAGGTGGTGAGGTTTGTGATGATCCTTAGTTCCTGTGGGCATTCATTCCACAAAAAAACCAAGGAATTGTGTGGCACTTTACAACTAACAGATTTAGTGCCACACGACTCCCCGTTTTGTTTTTTTTTGTTTGGTTGGTTGGGGTTTTTTTTTGTTTGTTTGTTTTTTTTTGCTGGACTAGACTAACATGGCTATCCCTTTGGAAATTCATTCCAGTCTTGGACTAGGTCCCAAGACAGTTCTGTTTCCTGCATAAATGACCTTTACCCCTGTAGAGAGTTCCATTATGCTTGCTAGAGAAACACAATCACAACTGTCACCCTGCAGCTGTAGACAATTTTTAAGATACCCTGAGCCTATGCCATGGTGTGCCTTTAAGATAAGGACCAATATCTTTAACTTGAGCAGAGAGCCAGGGAGATGACTGGATCTGGCCTTCGGTGGGTGGGCTGGTGTGTCCTGTAGGGTCACAACATGCCACCAAGTATGTCATGACCTATAAAAAGGTTGAGAGCCACTGCTTTAGATAGTGTTCCTGCCTTTCGTCTTGTGAAATACCTTGTAAAAGGTGAGTGCCTTATAAATAAAACTGACTTCTAGCATGAATTAAATGTGCTCTCTCTGCACCTCAAAAAAACACAAGACTTTGGAAGCCCAGGAACCAAAGGGTTGCAGGGTGCTAATGCAGTGTACAAATGGGATGACATGGGCCCATTACTTGTATTTTGTTTTGCAGGTGTGATGCTAATATTACAGTTCTGGTACCAGGCTTGTTTGCAAATGTCATTTTTCCTTCAATTCAAGTGTTTTAGATAACAAAAAGCTGCTCATTAATGTAACCATTAAAGACAGTGCTCTAACAGCCTGGCAAGCCTGACTCAGAGTTGCAATGCACTTCTTCTTTCAAATGCTGGATGTGGGTGCTGGGGTCCACTCCTGAGTGGCAGGCAGCCTTGCCTGTACAGGTTTGGACTTCTGTAATCCCTCTTGCTAAAGAGAAACGCAGACCATAGCTTGGGTGATGTTCCGGAGGATACCTTTGCTTCTGTGACATGCCAAAGCCTACTTCCATTTTGAAAGCCAGCAAAGCTGGTGAAATCAAACCCATTTCCTTAATGAACATCCTGCCCTCTGAATCTGGAAAAGTCACTTGATGGAAGTGGAACAATCACATGCCCTGTGCCCCTCACTTCCCGCTAGGCTGACCAGCGGTTCCAATTGCATAGGGCCAGCACCAAGATTTGGGACTCTCTCTTATACAGGCACCTGTTCGCCCCTGCACCCTGTCCTGATTTCTCACCCTTCTTAGCTGGTCACTGCAACCCAGGGGCTGCTGACAGCTGTTGGAATTGACCTGCTGGGTGAGCTCCGCCTGCCCACCTTGCCACAAAGCCTGCTTGCAGGGCATGGAAAACCCTTAGCATAGAGCCAGGCAACTGGGAAAGGGGCTTTGCTGGAGGGGCCCTTCAAGTTAATAGCTGAAGACCCCCACACACACATGTGGCTGCCACCTGCCAGCACCCTGCATGTGTGGTGCCTCCCAGTATTCTCCCTCAGACTTGAAATTGGGGGGGTGTAGATGGAGGTTGGGGGTAGGAGGTGCTCACTAATTTGATATAAGTGTTACTAGCTGACAACTGGGGGGGTGGGAGATTCAGAGGGGTGTAAGGGGTGCTGAGGCACTCATGAAATTGGTATGACACTTTTACTAGCGGACAGCTGGGGGATGGGAGAT
>ML682025.1:116396-195657 GCA_007922195.1 Podocnemis expansa
AAATTGGTATGACACTTTTACTAGCGGACAGCTGGGGGATGGGAGATTCAGAGGGGGTGTAGGGGATGTTGGGGTGCCCACTAAATTGGTGCGAGACTGTTACTAGCTGACAACTGGGAGATGAGAGATTCAGAGGGGGTGTAGGGGGTGCTGAGGCACTCACTAATTTGGTATGACATTATTACTAGCTGACAGCTGGGGGATGGGAGATTCAGAGGGGGTGTGGGGATTGTTGGGGTGCCCCTAATTCGGTGTGACACTGTTACTAGCTGACAGCTGGGGGCTGTGGAGAAGTTCAGTGGGGGTGTTAGGGAAATTCCTGGCGCCTCCACCCTCGCCTGGCGGGATGAGGAGCAGCGAGGCCGGCCGCTGCCCCTTTAAAAGGCGAGCGCCGGGCAGATCCTACCCTCCGCCCCTCGCTTCCACTTCCGAGTCGCTGGAGCCGGGCTGGGGCGTGGAAGGAAGCGGCGGCGGCGGCCGGGGTAATGGGGGCGGGCGGGGAGCCGCGCTCCGGGCGGGAAAGCTGCTCGCTGGCTCTGCTCAGCCCGGCCGGGCGCCCACCTCCGGGTGTCAGGCTGTCAGCCCAGCACGTGGGGCGCCCGTCCCGTGAAGGGCTTGCCCGGGTCTCTGCTGCCCGAGCAGGGGGCAGAGCGCGCGGCAGCTGGCGCGTGGCCTCTTCCCGCCATGGACACGTGGGGCGGGGGAGCAGCTCAGCGCCCCGCGCTCCCGGCTCAGCCGGTGTGGGGGTGGCGCGTCCTCCTGCCTGCTCACTGCTGGAGTCACTTTAACACCAGAGGAAGCCAGCAGTCTCGTGGCGCTTAAAGCCTAACAGATTTATTTCTCGCATGAGCTTTTGCGGGAGCATATCCCACCTCCTCAGGCGTTTTGAAGAGGGAGCTCTCCAGCTTCAGAGTGTCTGAGGAGGTGGGATATGCTCCCGCAAAAGCTCATGTGAGAAATAAATCTGTTAGTGTTTAAATGGCACGAGACTCCTGGCTTTTTTTTCTTTACTAGACGAACACGGCTGCCCCTTTGGAGTTTGATGCCAGAAGGGCCTGTTGTCAGCCTCTAGCATGACCGGCTGGGCTGGCTTTATGGGGCCAGTACTGAGCTGCAGGGCTTTTTCTTGCCTGTTAGAACCCACCAGTGTTCTCCCTAAGGGACCCATGCAGCTGAGCAACATGTGTTGCTTGTTGCGTGCCCCCCCACCCTCCTATGGCTTGATCCTTGTACCCCCCCTTCACTTGCTCAAGCTCCACTGCCTGTCTGGCCTCAGCAGAGCGGAGCAGCCAGCCCAGCCTACCCCCAGCTGGCTGTGCCTCCTGGAGGGTGTGTGTGGGGGGGGTGATGCTGAGCTCAGGCGTGGGTGTCAGGGCCCTGGAGTGGTGCATCCCACTCCCAAAGAGTTTGGGCTGCTTTGCCCCCTGGCTTGAATGGGCCTCATCCATGGCCTGCAGGTCCCAGGGCAAAGCAACCCAAACTCTTTGGGAGCAGGATGGTCCTCTCCAGGGCACTGATCCCACATGCCAGAGCTCAGTGCTGGCCTTCCACCCCCTGAGGAGGCAAGGCTGGCTATGGGTAGGCTGGGCTGGCTGCTCCACTCCGGTGAGGCCAGGCAGAGCAGTCTCTGGCCCCCATTCCCTCCTTCCCTGGGAGTTGGATGGGGAGGGCTTAGGGCCCCCTTACCTGGCTGCAGGAGCAGTGCGACTAGGCCCCTGGCTGCTCTTCCAGCCGGGGGAGCTCTCACTGAGCCTGTGCAGAGAGTCTGCACAGGCTCAGTGAGAGCTGACTCTAAGCGGGAGTTTTAAAAACTCCCAGCTCAGAGTCTCTCTTCCTGCAGGGACTACAGCTGCTTGCCGTCTGCAGCCAGCAGCCTTCCCTGCACTGGGCTGCATGGCCATGCAGTTTAGAGGGAACATTGGACCCCACTCTGTCCTGATTAGTCGCACTTGCTGTTTGGTCACCTGAGCACAGGGGTCTGAAACTTGGCTGTATGTGGCCACCAAAGCTATTTTCTGCAGCCTGCAATGACACTATTGTTACCAATATTTGCAATATTGTTGTATGAAAAGGTTTCAGTTTTGCAGCCCTCAGGCTAATGTATTAGTCCTTATGCGGCGCTTGTGGTGATTTGAGTTTGAGATCCTGCCCTAGCAGCAAGCCACAGAACCTCAGTCACTGTGTTACAGGCTAATAAGTGTAGAGCAGGGGTCAGCAGCCTTTGCCCACCCTGTGCTGGCCCCTCCTCCTCAACCATCAGCCAGTGCTAGTGGCTTCCTCCACTGACAGAAAAGCAGTGGCTGCCTGGAAATTTGGTGGCAGCCATGGCTGGAGGTTGGCCCGGGGCACCCTTCCCTGGCATGCCATTGAAAGGAGCCACTCGGGGGAAGAAGCTGCCTGCAGCGGCTCCTCTCGGCAGCTGTGTGCCATGGAAAAAAGCCTTTCCAGGCATCATCTTTCCACACCATCCCTAGAATGTGGGTATGGGGGGGGCACTCTCCACACCACAGCTGTCTCTGAAAGAAGCTGTCCAGGGTGGCTTTCAGTGGCAGGAGCCACAATTTCTGTGAATTGCAGAGGGTGCTATGTGCAGCTCCAGATGGGCTCTCATGCCACTGTCAGCACAAGTGCCGGGGGTTGCCTACCTGTGGTGTAGAGCTATTTCAAGTAGTCAGATTATAGGGGTCACACCAGCCCCTTCCCTAGCGCTTGAAATTGGGGGGGAGTGTTGGGGGTGCTCACTAAGTTGGTATAACACTGTTACTAGCTGACTACTGGGAGGGTGTTGGGAAATTCCGGGTGTGTGTGTGTGTGGTGGGGTGGTATTTGGGAAATCCCTGGGTTACACTCACTATTAAAGTTCAGTTTATAAAGGATTGCAAGGAGTTACCTGAGTTACTGAAGCCCTCCAATTTTGCTATAAAGATGGCAAGTTTCAGGGAAGTCAGCATTCACTGTAGTTCAAACTATCATGTGACCACTCCTCACCTCTTGAAATACTGCAACAGAAGGAGGAAGAATCTTCCAGTCTAAAGTGGGGAGAAATTCAGTTGCATGCTGATAATGTTGGTTACATTCACTGGCCAAATTCTCTGAGATAACTGAGCCCTCCCCATGTAGTGTCCCATCTGTGGGTTCCTGAGCCTATGCTATCAGAGTGTATGTCTTTCTGACTAATCCTCAACAGGAAGGCTTAACCTCCACTTTCATCCTTAAAGTATTAAGTACCTCACTGTTCTTATGGGGTATGTAAATATTTTGGTATTTGATGACAAATAGATAATAGGGTTATACTTATTAAATTAATGAATAAGCTGCAATCATACAAGTTTAGGGGATAACTGGAGGTTCTAGCCACTAAAAGTAGACCTGAATTTTTTTTTAAACAAACCTTTCCTCTAAATTTACATTTATAAACACATTGTCATGTTTTGTAAATGCACTTGCGTTTTGACAGAAGTATTAGAAATATTTCTTTAAATTAACATGGAAACTTCAGAGGTTTTAAAAAAAAACCCGAACCTCCGAACACTTTTGTAGTGTTAGTGACTTGTTAGTTTAATAAGTGTAATCTTATCAGTTTTTGTTCAAATACAAACAAGACACTTGAAGTCTCTGAAGCAAAGTGAAATGCAGTAAATGCACAGGGTTTTTATTACCATACAATTAAACTGGCTTTTCAGGAGTGTTTCAGTTTTTAATCTAACCTATTACTGCTTATTCCTGTCCTTTTCAATAGAAAAAATAGAGTGAAAACACAGCTATCCGTGTCTGGTCTAGAATGAAAAATGACACCTGATTACATTGTCATTCAAGACATCTCAGTTATTTCTTCAGTAGTGTCTGTAGCTTGCGTTTATTGTCGAAACCAAAACATGAAAATATTTAGAAGATAAACATGTTAAAGCTTGAATGTTGGCATCATTGGAAGTGTTGAACATGCCAGCACAGGGCCTTGTAACTGACTTAATGTTACCATCACACATGCACGAGCTTTTTCCACCTTCAGTTCCTCTTGGACAGTAAAATCATGGAGTTCGGTATGGCAAGGTTTTGAGCTTTGTTATTACCTCAAGGAGAAGATTCCACTTATCAAAGGCAAATTTTAAAACACCATTATGATAGCATAATTAATACACCTGAACTACTTATGACTCAATTGTGGAGCTGTAAAAACATAGCCTGGAGGCGGCAGCAGGTTGCAGTCCCAAGCTGATGGGCTGGCTGCCTGAGTAAGTATGCAGGCCTGCGGTGTAGTGGCTTCTCTGCTATGGGGTAGGAGGTAGTTGTTGCACTAGCCAGTTTAAAGCTGTGTTGGTCAGTCTGCATGAATCACCTTTGCCCCTTGCCTCCCCATCATGATGCAAACATAACCTATATATGCAAACACCTCTGTGTACTTGCACATTGCACATCTTTTCTCCAATGACCTAATAATATTGGAGAACTGAGGGTCTTCTTTTTGTCTAGTCAAGCTATAATAGAGAAGTAGAAGTAAAGGGTAGCCTTCTTCAGATGGGGGCACAGAGAACAAGCAGTCTTTAACTTACATTTTACTATAATAGTTCTCTTTTTAAACAAGATGGATAGTTTTTTTGACCCTGTTTCCTCCCAGGGAAGGGCACATTTTTGTCCATCTCTCTTACATAATTTGAGTATTTCTGTAGGGCCTCTCAACAACTTCTTCGCTAGCTTTGGTGTGGAGTTTATGCTTCTTATCCTGCTATTCAAAAACACACTTCTCAGCAAGACCAGTAAATCAAATGTGAAGTTCGTAAGCATGGTAGTCTTAGAGTTGAGTCAATACCAGTTTTCAAAGTAAGTGATAGAAATTTTTAAATGCCATTTTAAAAACACTTTTCAAACCTGTTCAGAATTTACCTTGTGATTAAAATGTGATGTTTTGAGAATAACTGATGAAGAAGGTGGTTTATTGTGGAATCTAGTTTATGAAAGCTGGATCAAGTTGACTATAGAATTGCTACTGCTGCTCCGTAATTAAACACTGAGCCTAACATGAGTCCTGGTGGTATCTTGTTATTAGCCTCTTGTTTGTTGAAAACTGTCATTTATACTTCGATCTCTTAACTGGCTTCTAGTAGGTTAATGTGATCATATTTCTTTTCTTCCCTTGATTGCTTTTTTTCTCAGTAATTCCCTCAAGTGGTTACCCTGGGGAAATCCACATGCCCAACTTGTGTAAAAGAAAAGTTTCCCTCCAAACACTTTTTTGATTATGTTTGTGATGGGTGTAAATAATAACTTGACATTTAATATTATGCGATTTGTGGGTAGGGGAATTCTGGTCTGTCCTGTTTCAATTAATCTATCATCCAGAGCTTGGAAAAGACTCTTAGTTATATTTTTAAAGCACAGATATCCATCCTGTGTTGCATCACTGATTCAGAAGAAGCTCAAAGGTTACAATTTGGATATTATGAATGGATGCACACAGTTGTAATATTTGCTTGTTAAACCTAGATCTTCCTTTTTTGACTTGAAACTTACAGATTAAGTTCACCAGGAATGAAAATCTGAATTTGGATACTTTTTCACTTATTCTATTGCTACAAGGAACGTGGGAAGGTGATTGTCTTGCATTTGGCCCTCAGGCCACGTTTGTGAACATGCTTTGTTTTTGAAAAATGACAAAATAAAAAGCTTTGTGTAAACATAGAAAGGGTTTATTATTTTTTTATTTTTTATTTTATTTATTTTTCTCAACTTTTATGAAGGTAAAGTGCTTCCCTAGTTAGAAGCACTCTTTTGTGCAACTGTTTGTAGCAAGTTTAAAAAGACTAAATTGACAGTAGTGATTGGTTTCAGCAAAACAAATGTTAGAGGATGTTTTGACTTTTAAAATCCAACACTCTCTGCCAAGAAACAACCAGCTACTTTGGGTTTTCTTCCGTTTCCTCTAATCAAAATTTCCTGATAACCATTTTATGAACATTTGTATAAAGGCTTCTTTCTGTTACTGTTTAATTACTCTAGGGTTTTTTCCCCTTCTCCAAGTATGTTGCTTGTAGCTTTTGAAGTAGTAATAGTATAGTCCCTAAACTGTCTTTTATATAATCATGGCAAGAACCTGAACTGGGATTCTAACTTATTCTTGGAATTAAATGATATCTTGTCCCTGGATGGCTGCCTACACTGTCAGATTGTGCCACTTGTGAAAGGCAAATAACTGTATTTGTTCATGCATGGTTACATTGTTGTTTACTTCTAAAAGACCTAGAAAGGTGTAGTTGTGAAACTAATTAGAACTGATGCATTTAAAATTTTAGTTGTTTTTCATAATCAAAGCTTACTGAGCAACTAAAGTGTTTTCATCAATACAGGATGGCTGGGTGATGGAGAATTAATTTATAATTTCTGTTAGGATTTAAGGAAAGATACAGGAGAGGACTTTAAAAAAGCCAAACGACTCCTGATTTGCATGCCAAGCTTGAGACTAGAGTGTAGTGGGGCCTGCTTTTCAGTGAGTGAGTGATCAACATTTTCTAAAGAGGCCTCCTTCAAGAAGTCTCCAGTTGGATACACAGTAACTGACTCCCAGAATTAACCAGATTTGAAAATACTGCCTCAGAAGTGTTGGCTCAGGTCACGGTGCCAAAGTCATGAATTGATGTGTGTGTGTGAATAGAGCAGGCTAATAAGTGTAGAACTATTTCAAATAGTCATATTAGAGGGGTCACACTCACTTTTGAAGTTAATTTATAAATGATTGTAAGGAGTTTAAAAACTGTGGGAGTTATAAGCACATTATAGACATGAGTAGCATGAGTTACATGGTTATAAGCAGATTTCTAGAAAATGGTATAGATGAACTATGGTTATAAGCAACCTATTGACTTTTTGGTCTTTATAAAAAGAGAGAAAGTGTTTATTAAATGGTCTACTCCACTTGCTATAAATGGACCCTTAATATAGTTTTTAATAAAGGCATATCTAATGGAAGGGGCTTGATGTGTTAAACTTTACAGAGCAGCAAAGAAATTTAGAACATGAGAAGCTCTAAATTTAATGCAGTTATCCATGCCCTCATGTTGATATTACTTCCCTTCCTCTTTAATGCTGAAGAGTGGATTTCAGTTGCTTGAATGCGTATGACCTTGTTGCTTATTTTCTTTGTGGTATAGTTCAAGACCAGCCAAGCAATCAGGGATGAATAGGATTAAAAAAATACAGTTCCTTTCCTGGAGAGTCTCTAAATCTAAAGGTTGACCAGAAGGAGAGTGATCCCTTAAAAAATCAGTTAAAAAATTTAAAGGCTTTGTATTTCAGTATTGACCTGGGTTTTGAGAAAGGTTTTAAATGACAAAAGGATGGTTTTTTTTAGTGCACCTGGTTCAGAGAGTATTCAGTACCTGGGAACAACATGGAAGAATGTGGGATGACTAGAGTAGGTGAATAAAGGCTTTCAAGCCTGACTCTGCTAGAAATAGAAAAGGAGGATAGGGATTTGCAATCTAAAACAATTTCAGAACTATAGATTAAAAGTAGGCATGTGGGGTCTAAAGTTAGGATACGGATTTTAATGCAGTGGGTGGGCACGGGCCACAAACATAGCCAGGGTGGGTGAGGTGTGATTGGATTGGGAAGGGATGGCTTTTTAGCTGGGTATCTTGGGCATGCTAAAAAAAAAAACCCAAAAAACATGTGACATTGGTGGTTACAGTATTACTGGTGGAGCTGAGCAGGGCCTAAGCTGGATATTCATTTGCTTGACTCTGGGGGGAAAAAATGTCACTGTATCATAACTCTGCCAGTAAGACAATGTGGAAAATCTAGTGGAGAGAATGATTTGCTAAGTAGAATTAACTTTGTCATGCATAATGTTAAATAAGAAAATCTGATTCGTCTTTTGTTGTATGCTTGCATTCACAGAAGTGAGATTCGAAAGACTAGCCTCTTTTAAGCAGAGGTGACTGGCATAGTGGAAATTACCATGAGAAGCTTCTGTGCTGCACTTTCTTTGGCCTTGATTTGCCAGCTGGTTGATGCTACGTTGTCAAAGACAGATGCAAAGAAAATGGCTTCAAAAACACTGGAGGAAAAGGTATGAGAACTAGTTGTTCATGATAATTTCTCCTCAAAGAGAGTTAATGAGGAATATTGGCAGATGTTGAAGAGCTTTCCCACTTGCAGTAAAATATAATGATTTAGTAAGAAATCAATAAAATAACTAAAGTGTACTGACACTGAACAGCCTGAACTATAGCTGCACCATGGTTTTTTAGTTAAAACGTCACAGTTCCATGGGTATTACCAGTGAAGGCAAGTTGTTTATCTGGTACTGAACTTGTAAGAATAACTATGTGCACAGTGTTAAATTTCACGAGATGGCAAAACATGAAAGGTGTAAATGTTCTTGCTTTAAGGAAGATTACTTAAAAGTTTGAAACTCTCTAGCTAAAATTTCATCTTTCACTTTTACTATCCTGAGCTCATAGTTTAAAGGAGGGGTCTTAAACTCACAGCCAGTGAGCTGCTTGCAGCCACCTAAAGTTATTTCCTGTGGCCCACAATGACACTATCGTTATCAATATTTGCAATATCATTGTATGGAAGGGTTTCAGCAGTGCAGCCCTCAGGCTAATGTACTAGTCCTCATGTTGCCCGCATGGTGATTTGAGTTTGAGACCCTTGGTTTCAAGCATGGGTGGTATTAGCTCCCTTTAATGTTGAAAAAAGTGCTTTGGTCGGGTTTAAGAGCAATAGAACTAGACATCCTCAGTCTTACCCTAACTTCTTGGGTGTGCTCTTGCTTTGTTCTCTTCACTTTGAGCATTGCGGCTACTAGTGAACATTCTTATGCAGAATTTGGGAAAGGGTGTGCACAATGTAAAAAATACAAATTACGTGGAGATCAGGCATATAGAGAGAACAGAAGGATCAATGACAGCTCTCTGGAATCCCCATAAAAAGTTGAAGGGGCAGGTGAAGGATATTCTCCAAAGGAATCAGGGATAGAGCTATTGGGAAGAAAAAGAACAAGAAAAGGACTGAGTCACAGAAGCCAAGGAAGGGTAAGATTTCAGGATGATGATGATGATGTTGAAAGGTGTCTGGTAGGACAAGGGAGTTGAGAATGGAATATTGATTCTGAGCTTTGGTTAGAAAGAGGTCATTGGAGGGGAGGTGTAAGGTGGAATTAGAGAAGACTCGCTCCATACATGTGTAGTGAACTTCGAGACATAAGGGAGATGGTAGCTGGAAAGTCACTGGTCAATGGTAATTTTTATTTTTTTATTTATTTATTTTTTAAGGTGTGAGAGATTAAAACATTCTTGTGTTATGAAGGGAAAAAACCGAGAACAGTATGAGTTTAAGGAGAAGAGTACGGGAGGGGAGATCGTGGGGTGGGATGAGTTCACAGGGGTAAATGGAGGGGCTTGAAGAAGACAGCAGTACAGTCTGAGTCTGTGAGAGGAAAAGGAGGCAAGAGTTGTAGGAGAAGGGAAGGTAAAGTGATGGGAGAAGAAAGGTTGCATTGTATTTTTTTTTCCCACTTTCTCTTGGAAGAAATTCTTCAGCTGGGAGAGGTGGAGGCAGGAGGGAAGGGGAATGTTGAAGATGTAGGATACAATTTAAGTTGGTGTAATAGAATAGTTTAGCTAGGAGGATGGCAGAAGTGAAAGAAGAGACAACAAAGTTGTAGTTTAGTTGTCCCCAGATTTCTACTAAAGATACTTGCTGTGTGAGGACAGGAGTGAAGCAAATGATTGGGTGGGGAAGAGGGGTGAACCAAGTCTTGGTGGTTTGGCAGCGTGGACTTTGTGACAGAAGAGAGGGGCAAAAGAGTCAAAGATGGAGAGTACTGAAGAATGGAGAGGATAAACAACCCATATCAGTGGAAGAAGGAAAAGGGCTGAGAGCTGACTGAAGTCATCAATACTGTATGGAAACTACGGAAAAGCTGAGTGACAAGGGGCCTGATGGGTGATGCCAAAAATGGAGTCCAAATTTAAAAGCAAGCTTTAGAAAATAAACTTGTAGTTTGTGGTATACTACTGTTTACAACATGTGAGGTACTACTGCTCAGAAATGACAGTCCCTGCAAACGCGATCATGGGCCATCTGAGGAAACTAGTCACTTTTGGTAGATCTTTGTACACAGTGAAATAGGACTAAAATGGTAGGATGCTGATTTGACTTCTTTCCAGTCAATTATGTCAACCAGTAAATGCTGACTAACCTCCATTAAGTGTGCACCTCTCCAGGCCTCGGTGCTCTGCTTTTGTTTACTAGAACTCTGACTGGGTCATCTTCTTGTCTTTGATGCATCCATTGCTGAGGACACTTTGCTGACTCTAAAGGCTGCATGAAGCATATCTACTTTCAATAATCAAGTCATTGTGAAAATTCAGTCAAAAATGTCTTAAATGCAATAGACTCCTTGAAGTTATTAGCCAACACACCAAACTGGGAAACTTGGCTCTTGTATTGCGGTGATACTTTGATGAGTGCAGTTAGTCTGTGAAAAGAGATGATACATCTCTATTCAGATAATCTGCTCTGTACCTGTAATCCTATCTTTCATGCTTACGAACACTACAAAACTCAAAACTTACCACAGGTGAGTGGTCTCTTCAAAATAATGGAAATTAGTATGTTTCTAATTAGTTAGGACTGTGTAAATCTAAATTTAGGGACAGTGGAATTGTACTCATAGAATTGAGTCTTATATGTCCTGCCAAATATCCTGGAATGAGGAAACTCTAATTTGATTCTTAGAGTCCAGGCTGGTTTGGCAGAACAGTCAGCTGGAAAAATATCTTGTAAGCTATTTTGTGTGGAAATCATAAGAAACAAACCTGAACCCCACATGATACCACTTTAGTTATTTCTGACTGTAAAACAGCACTTAAACATAGCTAATTGTGTGCTAGATGTGTCTGACTGTAATTGCCAAGAGTTAAGTGTCTCAGGATCTTAATCCAAAAAATCTAAAGGTGTTAGGCTACAATATGAATTTATTGCAACATTATCTTGTAAGGTCTGAGTGATTGTTGTTTATGTGTGATGACTGGCATACATTATTATTCCTATAGAGTGAATTGGCTTTCTCTGCTTCCAGGAGAAGAGTGTGTCAAGTAAGAGTTCTAATATTGCTGATGCTGACATTTCTGAGCTATAGCCTGTTCCTTTTAACCATGATATTTTGCATCATTTATAGGGAGCACTAAAAGTTTAATGGTGTGATTAAAGTATAATTAACTCTTTTGAGTTAATGTGGATAAATGCTTTTAATGAAAGTCATTCTAAAAATTGTTTTTCCCCATAGACACAGTATTCAGACAAAACTGTACAAGATCGGGATCTTATAGTCACTGACCCGAAGGCAAAAGATATTGTCTTGGAACACAAAAGTTACTGTGCCAAGAAAATGAAGGAGAGACACTTCCTGGGAGATGTTCTTGGATATATCACCCCTGTAAGTAGTAAAATAAAAATGAGAGGCTCTGCATGATACAGAGCACATTAATAGGATGCCAAGTTTCTCCATTCTTGTGTCCTCAATAAAGAAATTCAGCTTAGCACTAAGTAAAATTGTGTAACTATCCCTTCAGTTTCCTTATAGTACTATGGCTACTTCTGATGCTTGGTCATATAGCCACCAAAGAGAAGAAGGATGGGTAGCTGGGTACCAGCCTGGAACTGGAACCTGTATTTATTTCCCCATTCAACGATAGGGTTTTGTGTGAGTTTCATGGAGATGACATAGTCTATCTGCATCTCAGTTTCCCAGTGAGCTAATAGTACTTCCCTACCTCAGACAGGCTGAGATTATGATATGCTCAGATACTAGTGAGGGGCTGTATATGTGTTACATTTAGCTGCACAATGCAGCTTGAATCACTTCAGTACAGAGTAAAACTTCCTTTCTGCTGCCATCAAACTAACCCTTATTTCTAAGCTTTCTAGTGTTCAAGAGATCAACATAAAACCATTTTAAAATAATTGATGAGAAGTCCTGTGGCACCTTAGAGATGAACAAAAATGCTTTGGGGTATAATCTGTCATGGGCTGGAACCCACTTTGTCAGATGCATGAAACTGAAACTTTGGTTTGTTAGGTGTGTATATCTAAATGCAAGGATGAGTTACAGTTTATCAAGAGGGCAAGTGCTAATCAGGTCAGTTCAAGCAGGGTGGAAGAGGCCCATTCAAAACAGTTGATGAGAAGGAGTGAATTGCCAAAAGAGGGAACATTACTTTTTTTGTAGTAAGCTAGCCATTTCCGGTCTTTATTCAGCACTAGTGTGATAGCAAGTTTGCATACGAGTTCCAGCTTTGCAGTTTCAGTTTGAAAAACTTTTAAAATAATGAGGACGTCTTTTGAAGTTCAAACAACAAAAGTCATGTGGCACCTTAAAGACTAACAGATTTCTTCAGTCATAAGCTTTCATGGGCTGCAACCCACTTCGTCACATGTATCACGCATGCATCTGATGAAGTGGATTGCTGCCCACAAAAGCTTATGCCCAAAGGAGTTTAAGATCTTTAAGGTGCCATAGGCCTCTAATTGTTTTTGCTATATATAGACTAACACAACTACCCTTCTGGAGCTTACCACTGTGTTTTGAAGTTGATCATGTTGGGATGAGGTTTTTTTTTTGACATAATTACTGTCACATTATCTCCTCATACTAGTGGATAAGGAAGTAATATAACTTGTTTTGGATAACAGTAAAGGAATGTGTAAACAAATAAGAAAAAAGTTTTAACCATTTGAAAAAATAGAATCACAGAAACTGGAAGGAACCATGAGATTTCATGAAGTCCAGTCTCCTACACTCATGGCAGGAACAAGTACCCTCTTAAACTATCCCTGACAGGTGTTTGTCTAACCTGTTTTAATCAACACTTCCTATTTCAGCTCATTAGCTGCCTACCTGTTGAGGATTTTTGTAAGCATGGCTATGTAGAGCTTTGAAGTAAGGATTTGAAGGGCCATGAAGAAATATTAACTCTATGACTCAGTATATATCCATATATACAGGACTTATTTCCCTCTCTTTGAAGAATAAAGTCCCTTGACTCACTTTTTGCCTAATACTCACTAATATGCATGTACCTATGGGTGGGAGAGTTTACTGGAACTATATGCTATGAAAATGATGTTCAGCAGATTCTTGGAATAAAACTGTTCCTGGAAGTTTCTGACCTTTTTGATTTCAAAAATAGTTTGAACATGAAGCAATGCTGTTTTCCGAGTCTTCTGCTGATTGAAATGATGTCTTCAAGGTTGAAAATTGGCCCACTTATTTCTATGTGTCAGCTGCAAAGCCACATGATGACTTGCAGATTGTCATCTTTAGCTATTACATTACTAATCACTTCAGTAGAAATTTCAAGGAAATGACTTAGTTGTCAGTTTTTAAAAATCACACGTAAGAGTAAGGGTAGAAGTTTTAAAGCAAGAATAGAAGAACTAGCTTCTTGTTGTTTGGCCCTTAACGTAAGAGTTGTCTAGAGAGAAAGAGAAGATGTTGGTAGGACTGAGGGGTAATTCGTTTCTTTTGAACAAATCTTGGTCTCTAAGAAAAAAGCATTTTAAATAAATATTCATATTCAATACTGATCTTCCTGAATTTTCATTTTTAACAGTTTCGTGTAGCTTGAGTTAGGTTGTTTTGTTTGAAAAAAAAAAATTACAGGTCTTCCAGCAGCTTTTCTAGAAACTTTTTAGAATATGTCAAAATTCAGTAGATACTGGCAGCACTTGCATTGAGTACTTTGAATGTTGTACACTCTGTTGTGAGTGTTACCACTTGTCGAGGAGTGAAAGTATAATAATGGGAAGGCTAGGCCTTCAAGCAGACTCCACTTGGATATCCTGTGACTGCTCTTTCATCCCTTAGAAGAGAAAAAGGTATGTCAAATTTTGAATACAAAAAAATGGAATGCATAACTCATTAATACTGTTCTCTACTAGAGTCTTTTTTAGATTTAGTAAAATCTGTGGCTAAAATGGGCTTGTGTGTTCACCTCTGCTGAAGTGCTGCCACTTAGATAGCTAGCAAGAAATTTCTACTGTGTGTTCCATAGTTGATATTAAGTAATGAAGCTCCACAAACATGCTGAAAGAGTTCTTCAGAATCCTACAAACTGACCTGTATAGATTTTTCCATTATTTTTGTTTGGAATAAACAGAAAAATTGTCATTTGGTAAGTAGCAGGGGTTGCTGTATATCCCGTTGTAATGTTTCTCTCTCTCTCTCTTTCCCTCTCTCTCTCTTTTGCAAGTGGAACAGCCATGGCTATGACATTGCTAAACTATTTGGAAACAAATTTACATTGATCTCCCCAGTCTGGCTACAGGTGAAAAGAAGGGGAAAGGAGAGGTTCGAGGTCACAGGACTACATGATGCTGACCAAGGTCTTTTATTCTTCTATGTGGTGTTTCTCTCACTCTCTCCCCCCCCCCCTCATATGTTTTCTGTATATATAATGGAATAATGAAGATTTCAGTGACTCCTTTCACCTGGTCTATCGCAAAGAACAGGCAGAGGTAGCTGTGTATATAAACATTTTTAATGGCTCTGCATTGACTTCATTTAACTTTGTAAGGTATTTTGGGATAGTTTGTGAAACATGACTGCTTTCAGTCACATTTCAGGCTTTATGCTATTAATATTTAAATTTGATAGTGGCTTGGGTATTAGCAAATGTGAAGTTATCTCTATTAAAACACCATCACTGGAGATGACTTCTGAACAAGCTTTAATTCTGGTCATGTTCAGACCAAATAATAAATCAACACAGTGATCCTTATGAAAATGGGGCAGGCCCCTAAAATACCATCTTATTTAAAATTGTTCATTGCAGAGGATGATAGAAGCCTCCATAAAAGATCAGAGCCTCAACATGATGTAGTCTGGTTGGTGTGACAGATGAACCAGTACAAACGCTGTTGCATTGCCTGTGAAAGGTAGAGGAAACTTTGGAAAGGTTAAAATGTTGATCTATGGAATGGGGCAACTAGCTTTATTCTCTAGATATCAGTAAGGTCATACTCACAATAGAATGACCTGTGAGCTAGTGTAGGAGGAAGTGTATTGCTATAAAACTACATACGTTACTCGAAGACATCTTCTGAAAGAGACATGATAGCTATATTGGGTATGTTCATGTTTTAACAGCTGTTTCATTGTTTGACAGGGTGGATGAAAGATGTCAAGAAAAACTCTAAAAACATCAAAATAGGTGAGGCTGCATTTTAAGTTTCTTATAGTCTTCTGCCTGTGGTTATGCATAGAGGGAAGGAATCTTTTCAGGGCTTAGTTTATAATGAATGAGGTGATGGGGGTCAAGCAACTTTTTACATTCATGACTGATGCTGCAAGCCCTGAGGTGATGACTTCTATGCATCTGGCTCAACCCTGACACAGTTAAGCACTAAAGCTTTCATGCCAGTAGTATGTTGATGGGGATGTTAGCAGAGCAAAACAATGTTCCTGCACGTTTTCTTGAGGATTGAAAGAAGAAATTGGAAAAAAAAAAAAAGGCACCTAGCATTGTTTGGGTCAATTAATTATTGGTAGCTCAGTAATTTAGCTACAATATCTGTTAGTGCCCTGAGGATTTCTCTTCAGATTTTTTTTCCCCCGTTTCTTTTCTTGGTTCAGATTCCAGGTCTGTCTTCCTGCCATCTTCCTTTGAGATTAGAATAGAGCTGATTATCATGTACTTGAGACCATAGCACTGTTAAGCTCTCTAGAGAATCAAACTGATGATCAAGCTAAAGTATCTAACACAATGATGCAGAAGACTGCTGCGTTTTTCATTTAACCTGAATGTCTGAGGTCTCTGACAGTTTCCCATTTCAGAAAAATTGGAAAATATTGATATAGACACACACCTGCTAAACAGCGTACCTTGCTTACTCCATTACCCTATTGTATTTTCTCTGCCAGTGATTGGCAGTCTTGCTTAATAGAGTCATCAAAATGCAAAGAGTTGATTGTAGAAGGATGAAATTGATCTACATTAAAAGGACACTTAACCCGAACTTTATAAATATGACTTAAAAATATAACTTTTTTACAATACACCCTGACTACTGATGTTATAACTCCTATAAATAACTCAGTTCTTCATTAGAAGTACTCTCTGTACCTTGTCAACACTGTTCAGTAACCCACTTCTGAAAGTATGGACAAAAATGCATGATCAATTTGCTTATCTATATTAAATGGATTTAGAAAGTAGAGAAGAAAAACCTTTAGATATGGGAGATTTTTTTTGTGAATGTTGTGCTAGTTTAATAGGCTGTTAAATTAGCTTTTTGTTTTTTTAAAATTTCCTTTCTGCAGGGGTATATTGGTGTAATATGAGCAATTGTAATTTTTGTAATTACATGTTAGACTTGTTTCTTTCACCTCAGTGCCTCGGATTTTGTTTGATGGCTGGACTTACCAAGATTTTGAGAGTGTTTTTGGCAGTGAGGATGAGATAGAAGAGCTTTCCAAGACCATAGTGCAAATAGCCAAGGTAAAACCATTTCTAATACAAATGAGTGAACTGTGAGATACCCTGTCATTGATCCTTCATATGTAAAGCAGCACGAGAAAGGAGTTAGATGATACCTTCATATTGGACAGTGATGATGAAATTTCTATTCAAATAGTAATTAGGTAGGATGTTCAACAATAACTGATGAAGTGAAATCTATGAAACTGAACAACTTGCACTCAAGAGTTTTAACAGATCTGAAGAGCTCTCCAAGGATTCAGTGAATCTCTTGGCATTCTGAAGTGGTTGTAGAGAACTAGAAAAAGGCTAATGTGTGATGACTCATTTATCAAGATAAGTAGCCTATATATATCCTGGGCAAAATCATGAGATAGCTGATAAAGAATTAAAGGAAGGTAGAGTAATAAAACCCATGCGTTAATTAATTAATTAATTGATCTTGTTAAATTTGTCTGACAAGTTTTGAAATTAAAGAATGTTCACAAAAATTTGTTATGCCAGTTTCTTCTGTTACCTTTACTTCTGGAAGGTATTTGATTTAATACTATACATCATCCTGTTAAAAACTAGAACTAGAAATTAAATATCAAATAGTAAATGGATTTAAATTGGCTAACTGCTCTCAAACTAATTGTAAATGGGGAATCCTCATGTAACAAGTTCTTAGTAGGGTCCCACTCTTGCTCCAGTGCTATTTAATTCAACTACAATGTGGAAGAAAGTAGAAAATCACTGCTGGTGAAGTCTGCCAATGACTTACATTGGTGGAGCAGTAAACGGTCAGTTCTACAGAGTGCTGTGGATCATATAATAAGCTGGGTTCACTTGAATTCAGCTGTATTTCAGAGCATGTTGTTTATGGGTGTATTTGTGCGAACAAAGAATGTAGGTCACATTTGAAGGAATGGGGTACTGTATTTTGAAAAGCAGTCACTCAGAGGAACTTGGTGATCATTGGGCCTTGTCAGCTGAAAATGGGATAGTAGTACCTATGTGGTGAAGAGCAAATGCAATCTTTGATCTATGAGCAGGGGACTATCAAGTGGGAATAGGGAGATGTTAGCTGTGTGCACAGATAGTGACGCTTCATTGAATGCTATGTTAGGTTTTGATGTCAGAACTCTTTAAAAATAAAAGAAGACATCTTAAAGCAAAAAGACACATGCACAAACAAATGGGAAAAGGATCAGAAGAGAGCTACAAAAATTAATTGAGATTTGGAAGATCTGTCTTGCAGTGAGGCTAAAATAGCTTTCTCTTTAGTTTATCCAAGAACAGTTTGGGATATGCTTTGACCATACTTGAAGCACCAAAATGGGGAGAAGAGTTGACCACAGAGAGCATTCTTTAATCAGTTCCTGCAATTACCTAGTTCCTAAACTTTTACTAATGGAGGGTGGGGAGAGATTAAACTTTAAAATGACTGTCAGAATTTTCTTTAGATAGTATCATAGCTATCAGTAAGAGGAAAAAAATTACTTACGTTTCCTGAAGATAACAGGGCCATGAACAATTACCAATATAAGGTTGAATAGATCTTGCCCAATTTTCTTTTTAGAATTTTTAATTTTGCAATAAAGCAAATATGCAGTGAGACTACACTGACAGTTTGAATGGCGTGAGCTGCTGCTAGGAAGTAGGGAGGCTTCCCAACTTTCCTGATACTGTCAACAGTAGTTTAGATGACTCTAAGCTATCTTTCACATTTTAGTAGTTACATACAGACAAGTCATAGGATGTAGAAGAGGCTCCCTTGGGAAGTGATGGAGATATTGATCAGACTACTTAAAACTCAATTAGGCAAAACATTAAAGTAACAGCATGTTAAATTCTAGAACTTTGAAATAAAGATTCAGAGCTATTTTCTCTTAAATAGGAGGGTCTGTCTGGCCAGGTTGTTGGCTCAAACTTGACACATTAAATGAATTCTCTCAAGTAGAAGGTTCTAGCAACAGGGACAAAGAGGACTTATAGTGAGCAACCCTAGAAACAGGTAAGCTCTAATAGAAAACTAAAAATGAACAGTCTAACACTAAAAGAAAACAAAGGCTTTAAACTCTGGTTTTCAGTGTCCACTGATAGTGTAGGCTAGAAAATGTAACGAATATGCTATAGGGAGCAATTCTGTGCTTGAAGGAGAATGGATTCTGTGAGCCAATCTGACTCTTAAAAAGTAGAGATTACTAAAATGTATACAGGTAGTCCTCACTTAGTGACCGGGTTCTGTTCCTGAAACCCGGTTGATAAACGAATTGGTCACTAAACGAGGAGCAGCCCTTACCGGTATTTCAGGCATAATGTACTTTACTGGTAGTGGGTTTTTCAACCATTGGTAGATAGTTTTAATGTCACCTTTGCATCATTTATAACATTTTTCATATATATTTTAAATGTTTTAAGCTCTAATGTACTGAACTTAGTTTGCATAGTGTACTGTAAATATAGGTAATCTGAGAGAGTTGATGCGAGTTCTCGTACATCGCCATAATACCAACTCATCAGAGAGCCGGTCATAACTCTGAGGGGTCACTAAACGAGTAGGTCACTAAGTGAGGACTAGCTGTAATTGGATTATGTATATTTAAGATAATTGGTATTTTTGGCAAAGTAAGGTGGATCGAGACCAGGTTTGGAACGTGTATCTTTGCTGGCAGTAGCTCATCACTTGTATGTATGTATGTATGTGTATATTTAATTTGTATATGCCCAAATATTTTAACACTAAATTTACAGAAGTTAGCAGAGTGTGATATTGAGACTTGAACTAGTGAATTGATACTGATGTACTTGTTAACTGCTCATGAATGAGGTTTCCATACAACAGTTTAGGAGAATTGCTTTGCCTTTGTGTTTCTAAAGTAATTTCTGCTTCATTAATGACCAGTTTCATATTTCCACACAGCGTATTTTATATGCTGTGTATGAACATACTCTTTGCTCTGTGTGTACCATGATACAATGTAATGTGATTGGAGATGGGGAAATACATCTTCACAAGGACTGATTGCCAGTTAATGTGTGAATCTCTATGGCACTACTGTAACAGTGTGACAGCTGAAGCTTTCTAACTTACACTTAATTGTTCCCAATTCATTTTAGGAAGAAAATTTTGATGGATATGTAGTTGAAGTGTGGAGTCAACTGGGAAATCAAAAGCAAAAGTAAGTATGATGCAGTGATTGAATGCACCTTCTGCATAAAACAAACTTAGCTTTAAAAAATTGCAAAAAAAACCCAAACCTGTTATAGTACACTCTTATTTATTTTAATTTTGTCTCTGCATTGTTGCTGTTTATATTTTGTTTGTACACAAGTCCTGACCAACTTGCTGCTCTCCTAATTTAATATAAGGTACCTTTAAGGATCCTTTCTCAGGAGTGGATTAACGCACCAGCTAGCTGGGCCTGTGCCCAGAGGTCCATTACAATGTGGGTGCCCCTCTGCCCTGCCGGCACTGGTCGGAGGAGCAGGGCAGGCCAACCCAGAGGCCAGGTTCCATGTTCCCACCCTTTCCCTGAGCCGTCCACTCTGCCCCTTAGGGGTGGGGTGGGCCAGCCAAGTGGCCTGGCTTTGAGCTCGTGCCCTGTCCCTGGGCTAGACGCCTTTGGGCCACACCAGAAGCTGCACCACGTGTGCCAATTGACCCTGCCACAGCAGGAGGCTGACCAGCTGGGCCATGGCCAGCCTCTGGCCCAGGCCCTTCCCTTACCTCTGCGCAGCTCTCTCCTGCCTGCAGCAAGGCCCTAGACTGGCGGGGGGTTGGGGGGGTGATGCGCCAGGGAGGGGGCCCACTGGTGGCAGATGCCCAGGGACCCTGCATCCCTGATTCACCACTGCCTTTTTGCTGTAGAATTTCAATGTGTTGGGAGTGTCTACACAGCAATTAGGAGGTGTGATTGCAGCACGTGCAGACACGCTTGAGCTAGCTTTAAGCTAGCTTGCAAAAAATAGCACTACAGCTGTAGTGGCACAGGTTGCAGCATTGGTTAGTGGCTTGTATTTGGATCCAGTGTGTTGATGACACCTACTCATTCCCATGAAGGTAAGTCTTTCTGAACTCGGTTAAAATTGCTTAGTTGTTTGCTCAGAATGAAAACAGTGAAAAGTAAATAAACTGCAAATTAAATCAATTGCACCCAACGCCACTATTCTTCAGGCCCTAAACCACTGTTATGAAATTTTTTCATACCATACCTGTAACCTTTCAAACTCTAGCTCAGTTGAATAATAAATCCCCAGTGTACAAAAAATGGATAAACGCTGTATGTACAACATTCATTTCACCGTGTCCATTTTTTGTTAACTAACATATCATCAGGTCTAAGTTAGTGAGTGAAGAAACTTGGAAGTCTGGAACATTTGTATGAAGTGCCCCTTCCCCCCTCCCTCCAAATCTGTGGTGGTCTAATATTTCAAAAAGCACTTCTAAAAGCCTCTTGTGCAAAATCTTTTTTTACAAAGTTGCTTAAACTCAGTTCTCCCTCCAAGTTTTTTTGTGTCTATTTTGGAGTCTGACTTCTCTGAAATGACAGTATTAGTCTTTTAAATTGCAGTACAACCTTAACTTTGGAATTGCTACTGCACAGTTCACAGTAAAGCTAACAACAAGGAAAGGTAGCTTCCTGGAGACAAAAAGCTCTTTGAGTTACTGAATTAGAATTCAATTGTGTGAAAGCAAGATTAAATTGTAACTATGGATTCTTTTCCCACTACAGCAGATGATTTGACCTCACCTTCCTATATGTGCTGTTTCCCAGTGTTTGAATCTTGGTAACTGCTTTGATTTCCTGTTACAGTATGACCTGAACCGATGACTTACATGTCCCTGCATTTATTTTCCTCCCATTCTGTAAGTGCCCCCATCTTCAAAGTGTCTGATGGAGTAGGATTTTCTCCCACAAAAGCTCACATGATAAATAAATTTGTTAGTCTCTAAGTGCCACAGGACTCCCTGCTTATTTTGCTGAGCAAGACTAACATGTCTACCCCTTTGGAACTTGAATTAGAATTTGTCTATGCTGGGTTGATGTTATCCAATGAGTTAAGAATTCCTGACCTACCATCAGCTGCTTTTCTTAATTGAAACAAACAAGGAGTCTGCTGGCACTTTTAAAGACTAACATTTATATATTACAAGAGCTTTTGTGGAAGAAAATCCCACTTCGTCAGACTTGTGAGGATGGAGAAGTCAGATGAATGGGAGGAAAACAAATGCAGGGAAGTGTAAGTCATAGGATGAGGTCAGACTGTTACAGCAAATCACTGCAGTTTAGATTCAAACAGTGGACAACAGCACATAGAAGGGAGAGAGGGGAAAAAGAAAAGCAGATTTGACATGGTCAATTTAGGGTTAAATAGAAATTACTATTTTTTTCCCATTACAACAGTTAATTTTGCTTCCCTTTTTTCCCCTCACCTACTTGCTATATTCTGTTGTCCACTGTTTGAATCTAAACAACTGCATTGATTTGCTGTGACAGTCTGACCTCATCCTATGACTTACACTTTCCTGTATTTATTTTCCTCCCGTTCATCTGTACTTCTCCATCTTCAAGCATCTGACAAACTAGGATTTTCTCCCACAATAGCTCATGCAAAAAATACATTTGTTAGTCTTTAAAAGTGCAACCAGACTGCTCGTTTGTTTTGCCGACTGAAACTAACACAGTTACTCCTTTGAAACTTTACATATTATTCTGTTAGTTCAAGAGCGGAGGAAGCTCCTCATAGTAGAAACAGTAGTTGTCAGTCTGCCTTGGTGTGAGGTTTTTCTTTATTCATAAAGTTGGCTGTTAATTCATTGTTATGGATCCATAATTCCTGCCCATTTTTGCTATCCGTGCTGGTCAAGAGGCTTACAATAGATCTCACTGACCTCGGCAAAGCTTTTAAGGAGAACAGAGCTAATGGATTGCAGTTCTCCTTCTCTGTAGAACTGGCCCAAAATACAACTCAGATAAAAAGTTTGTTTGTACACAAAATAGTGGGTTTGTGTTTTACATGTCCGGTACTGGAGTTTCTTCCTTAGCTCCCTTCCATCAGACTTTCACTCAAAAATCCTGCTTGTAGCCTTTCTTTGTATTTCCCCACTGTATTTTGTTGGGTGTAAGTTTTTTCATTAAGTTTGACTGTGTATGGTATCCGTAATGATTTATCTGTTATCTCTGAACAGGGATGACACCCCTTCTTCTTCTTAAGAGCACAGGCACAATTGAGAGGTACTGTTGTGGACCCAGTATCTTCATTTTATCTGGGAACTCAAGCCACAGTGTTTAATACCACCATCAGGAGTAATAGATCTAAAAGTCACTCAAGCCTGGGTATCATGTATGATATTCTGTCCAGGTATCACTAGGATACTCTGACCTGGGTCAGTTTACCCAGGTATCATGTATGACTTTCCTGCCACCTTTTTTGTTGCTGGCAGACTTTCAACAGTTCTGCAACCCTATAAATGATTTTGGCCCTAACCTTCCAGCCTGTAGAATTAAGCTATCACAATGCTCAGGCATGTCTGCTCCTGCATCAGGGTTTGTTCTTAGTGTCTTGTTTTAGTGGCTGTTAGTTTTACCCCAAGCAATAAAGTAAAATTATAGACCTTTGTCACAGGACACACGAACAGCTGCTCACCAGAGTACAGGGTTAAGGCTGTCTACGTCTTTCTTGGTTAGTCCACATAGTGGCAGTATTGTAATATAATTCCTACTGCAGACCAACTGACTTTAGGGGATTATATTTCAGAAGTGACAAACCTCAGAAGCGAAATAACATCAGAAAGTAAAGAAAGCTGAAGTTAGATGTTGGCACAAGAATGTAATCCTGGTCTGTAGAGGTGTAGGTCCTTGACAGAACAGTAATTATATATGCTTTATAAAGATTCTCTGTTAATTCTGTTAAGTACTTTAATTCCTTTTTGGATAGCTTAGGCTGTTTTAGGAATCTGACCTTGTGCCACTGGATTACTTCCAATGCCAATGAATGGCAAGACAAGGAGATCTGGCTTCCTCATGGGATTCATACTTTTATAGTCCTAGTGCAGTGGTTCTCTCACTTTCTTTTCCTTTTGAGAACCAGCTGAAAAAAGTTTCTGAGGGTCTTAGTGGACCACTGTATGGGAGAGAGAAGGGAAGAAGGGGTGGGGCCAGGAGTGAGAGTGGCCGCTGTGTGGCACTGCTGGGACAAAGAGTAGGTCCAACCAAGGCAATGCTGACCCATGTGGTGGGAGAGGGGTGGGGCTGTACGGGGGGAGCGACTGCTGTGTAGTGTTGCTCGGGGCTGGTAGCAGCTCCAGTCAAGGTGCCACTGGGCCTATATGGTTGAAGAGGAGGTGTGGGGGAAAGGGGTAAGGTGAGAGAGGCTGCAGCCAGGGTGATGCTAGATCCGTGTGGTGGGAGAGGGGCAGGTCTTGGAGGGGGGAGAAGCTGCCGGGGTGCTGCATAGTTTGTTGTGCAACCTTTCCACAGACCACCTGGATGGAGCTTGCAGACCACTGGTGGTCCAGGATTCCATGCATCACAGTATGAGATCTTCTACTCATGTGTACCTGCTTCTTTTGTAGAAGTACATTAGCCTGCTGACTTTAAGCACAACTTCCTGTTGGCTATAACAGTCAACTGACCTTCAGGAATTGTTGATGTGCCAAAACAAATGCAAAAATGTGTAACAATCATTATGTTAGTCACCTGACAATAGTGCCTGCTGAAATAATGTAAAATTTTGCTTTCTGAAAAGGGATCAAGGTTGCAAAGCTGTAACTGAGACGACAACAATTCTAAACCTAAGTAAATGAATGTGTGAATTCTAATGTGATAAATAACAAAACTGGCTCTTCTGCTTGATCCTTCCAATGAACTTGTGGCACATAAGCAGTAAGGGGAAAGTTGATTGGCTATGGAAATGTCTTGTGTTCTAATATATCATAGCATTATGGAGAAAAGCTCCATTTGGTATAGGTCTCAGAAAATGCAGAATTATTCTATGCAGTATGTGTAGTGTTTTGGTCATTTCCAAATTAAAATCCACAAAGTGACATGGCTTGCTGGTTGCCTTAGGATGTTATTCTACAGCCTGATAGTTTGCTGTCAGAAATTTTCTTCTCAAGTCCATCCTTCTATCCCTTTATTCCAAGTTATACCCATATAACATACCAAACTTTTTCTTCTTCTTCTACCATTCCAATATTTGTAGACTTCCCAGCTGTCTTATTTAACCACTCACTACTCATTTAACTCATTTTAGTTTAATACTCCTCTCAGATAGAACATACCATAAAAAATAGGGTGGGAAATACAACCATCAAAGTTTGCATATATAACCAGTTGTCCAATTTAGCAAGGGAGCTGTTTGCAATATTAATTTTAATTCCAATTTTAAGGTTCATAAGAGTTGTAAGAGCTCTCATGACTTTTTATATTAGTACCTTGCTAAAACTTTTTCTTGTTCTTAGAGTGACAAAATCTGCCTGGGCAGCTGCAAGAGAGTGGCCCCAAGAGCTCTGTGCAGGAAGGCCTGTGCTGGACAACTGATCATGGAGAGCTGAGGGATAGGCAATTCTAGAAGCCCTGACCCAACAGTATTTGCACTAGCAACTCTTTCCCACAGCATTGCCCTAACCCCTGTGCCATGGCCGTGAGTGGTATAAGACAGGTCTGTTAGCTCTAGAATGATAAAGATGCCTTTTCCTGCAAGCTGAGAAGGGGTTACCTCAGGTCAATTAGAGACACCCGAGTCCGACTGAGACCTTCTAAAACCTCTTCTCTGGTGAGAAAGACAAGCTGCTGCAAGGCTAGTGGCAGGAGGGAGATAGGCTTCTTCAGGTGAAACAACCAAAACTGAGTGCCTGTTTAGGGGAGAAACTGACACCGTTGAGTCAATACCATCTCCCGAGCAAGGGGGCATGGAAAGATATCCTTTGTTTTGTGTTTGTAAATTTGTTCTTTTTGTATAGTGGAGGAGCAAGAGGCCTTAGGATTTGCCTGGTGGCCTACCTTTCGAACACTGATAAGTAGACATAGAGGAGGAAGACAAACACTGTCCAGAGTGGGGCTGCTTTACCCCAGACCCTACCACTGCTAGAGGGGGAAGTGCTAAGTGTGGGGAGATGGAAAGTTGCCTTGCTAGGTTAGACACTCCAGTGCAAGATGAACAGTAAATCTGCCTATAGTTCATTGTGCTAAGGAACCTGGCAAGCAAAGGTTTTGTCATTCAAACTATTCATAAATAGGGCAATGATTTAAATATAAAATTAACCCACTCAAGGAAGTGGGATTAGCTGGTGCCAGCAATGTCTTCCAGTAAGCTTTGAGTTGAGCAAATGTCCCAGAGACACTTTCTTGATAGATAATTCTGACTTTTGCCAGGGCTAATGCAACTGTTCTTGTTCATAAGACACAAACTTTTTATTTGTCTTCATGGTGGCACTCTAAGGATAAACAGTGTAATAGCCTTGAGTAATTCCACTATGGCCTTATCTGCTTTCAGGATTTGCCACTAACAATGCATATCAGAGAGGATAGTAATAATGGAGCTACCTCTCTTCTCTTCCTGTTTTTCTGTGCAAAAATTTTAGAACTTTTAAGTGATCTTGTGTATGTGGAGTGTCCACTTCCAGGAATTCTAGGATACATTTTCCTATAGTTTTATATTTTCAGCTAGAATTCAGTGGTAAGGATATGTGACAATTGAGTTAGTTCAAGTTCTTTGGTTTTCTCTACAGAGAATAACTGCTGTCTAGAAAAGCAGCATGGTCCTGTAGTTAGAGGTCTGGACTAAGCTTCTGAAACCTTGGCAGCTCAGCTACTGATCCTGTGACTACTGGCCAGTTCTTTCATCTCTTTGGCTATGTCTACATTGGGGGGCTCAGTTAAGTTGACTTAACAAGGTTGACTTAAAAGGTAAGTCAACTTAACAAAGTCTGCTTAAAGGCTACGTCCACACTGGAGGGCTCTGTTAAGTTGACTTGGTTAAGTTGATTTAACAAAGCCTACAGTATAGACAACCCTATCTACAATGTGTTAAGTCAACTTGATAAAGTCAGCTTTAATGCTTAAGTTGACTTTAAGGGCTGGAGTTAAGTCAACTTAAGCAAGTGCTTAAGTTGACTTAACAAAAGTCCAATGTGGACATGTCTTTCCTTAAGTCGACTTAAGGGAGGTTAAGTCACCTTAAGGCTCCAGTGTAGACGTACCCTTTGTGCCTCTGTTTTTCCTTTGGTAATATCAGTATAGATCAAGGTATCAAACTCATTTGCTGTGACAGGCCATATTTGACTTAAATATACTTCAAGTGGGCTGTACATACTGTAAATCAAAATACTATGGCACTCCTGCAGCATCGCAGAGCACTGTATATGTGAAACTGTGCTCTGTAATACCACACTCTCTCTTTCTCTATTAGGGAGAGATTGTGGCCTTGCAGAGCACAGTTTCAAATAGCCAGCACTCTGTGATGTCACGAGACCTGATGCTCTCATGTCATTGTGGAGTGCTGGATAAGTGAGATACCTGTGTGTGTGTGTGTGTGTGTGTGTTAGGGAGAGAGTGTGGTCCCGCCGAATGCAGTCATGAGCCAGATCGAAGAGGTTTGCGGGCTGCATGTTGGACACCACTGGTATAGAGGGTAAGACGGTTCCTATCTGCAGAATTTACATTGTTTATATTCATATGCCTAGAACAGTGGGGCTTCTCAGAACTCCCATAATAAAATAAATTTTGCAAGCTGAGATGCTTGCCATTTCCTTTGATTAGGATCAAAGTCTGCATGGCTAATTGTCATGGTGACACTGAACTGAATCTGGATCACTTTAGTTCCTTTCAAGTGCATCCCCTAAGTGACATGCTGTGGTCCAAGCACTTTGGAACTAGATCTGTAGGTGGCAAGCCCCTAGTCCCTTTTCCCAGCTGTGTTAATTTTTGAACCCTTTTGCTCCAGAAACCTGTGATTATTGATAGTTGTTGAAGTTACTCAAAAACAGCATCTTCAGAAAACAAAACAAACATTGTTTGTTCATTGACCCAAAGGTACAAATCATGAAGAGACACAATAAAAATGATAAAGATCTCTAAAGGCATATTTCCGCCTGCCTACACTACAGTTTGTTCTAAGCATTTGTGAGTTCCCTGAAGTCCAGCTGAGCCTAATCTCTGGCTGGGAGAATCAGGCTGTCCTTCTCACAGCATGGTATTTGTATCTATGTCCTTGCCCACCTTCATCTCTCATTGTTGGTCCCCAAGCAGCCTTCCTTAACTCATCTGAACCCCCTTTCTTTTCTAGACCTGAGATCCTGTAATGGCTTATTGTTCCCTTTGGTCCCTCTTTTCTTAGTCTGGGTGAACGAGCAGTGCCATCAGGGTTGAAGTTGAAGAGTTACCTTTTTGTGACTATTGTGACTGTCTGTGTGTTGGGATAGTTCTTAGCTAGGCCATTATACTGCCTCTCCTTCTTGGTTCCCCTAACAGCCCCTTTTACTCTAACTCCATAGCAAGTAAGTCGTCATAAACACAGATGTATGCACCACACTAATTTGAAAAAAAAAGATATTTCCCACTTGTCACTCTTTACTCATTTCTGGAAACTCTAGGGAGGTCACTTAAAACTAAACCAAAACACCACCACCTTATCAATAAGAGAGCGAGCAGTGTGATGTTCTGATGAATCCATTTCTGCATGCTGGCCCCAAGTAGCTATTTATAAAAAGCTTTGAGTCTCCTTTCTCTTCAGCTAGCTTTTCAGAAGAGCAAGTAGGCTGCTGCTGCACTAGATTGCTGGCCACAACAAGGCTTGAAATTCTGACTGGTCAAATTCCCCTTAAATTGTGTTTTCTGTTTGCTGCTTATAAGTAGATTGAACATGGTCATCTTTAATTCATTTTAGATAGCAAAAAGTAAATGTTGTTACCATTCCAATGTTGACTGGAGTTGCAGCTGTTTGCTCAGAGACCCTGCCTCTCTTTAGCCTATTAAAATCTTAAATCAGTTCCTTCAACTCTCAGTGACTTTTACTCTTTGGTTGTACATCCTAAGATTATATTGTTTTCTAGTATTCTTTGAACCTTATTTTATCTGAAAAACTTGATATTAACTGCTTTTAAAGAGGCCACTTTTCTGCCACAGAAACGGAAGTGTTGTTCTAAATGAAGCAGTTAAGTTAAATAAAATCAGATTTAAAAAATGTGCAGTAAACATCGTACAGGTCTGTATTTGTCTGTTCAATGTGCACATAGTCACAATTAATGAGTACAACAAGTTTTACCTTCAGACCCAGTGTTTTCACAAATGACCATTTCATATCATTCTTTCCACAGCCGACGGTCCTGCTATTTATTTGTAACCTAAATATTTTCTTTTCTTCAGTCTTCCTATGCTCTTTATCTATTTTCTTCCATCACCATCTTGGTACATAATCCCACCCTCGTGCTGAGAACCACTAGAAGCAATTAATGATGGGAGATTTTTTCTTTCTTGCTAATCTTATCTAATTTTCAAACTCCTATACAGCAAGTAAACTCCTGTTTTTATTAATGAGTGTGATACTTTTACTCTGATCTTAGCCTTTCTGCAGAACTCCCCAGTACAATGGACAGATCTTCACTGTAGTACTAGATTCTTTTGATTAATGTGAGGTGGGTGGTGTGGAGGAAAACCTAGTTCTGTAGCAAAGATTAGTGCTTTCTGTCAAGAATGACTCCTAATTACAATCTTTCTTTACATCGGTCAACAACAGCAAAAGTTCCTTGGCAGGCTTGAAGAATAAAACACCATAAGCTTCTCATCCTGTAGCATTTAAGAGGGCCAGGTAACTATTCTTCCCCTGTCTCTCCTCAGGCAGTCAGTTGCTTGCAAAATTGGTGGGCAGAACATCTTTCTCTAAACTGACACCTAAAAATCCACTACATTTTTATTCTATACTTTCCCCAAAATGTCTTGAATCAGTTTGTTGTACAGGCATAAGTATGCCACTTAGTGTCATACTAGGCTTGGAGATTCTACATCCTTAGTTTATTCCTGTCATTCAGGCTGTCGTATGCTGGTAGATGGCACCACCATCCCACAGATGTTGCCTGGAAAAGATGCCTTTCTTGCAAAGTGCTGAAGGAGTTTGGCATCCTACAGAAGATGACCTTCAGGCATCTTATTAATTGTTGGTGGGAGTAAAGGAATAAAAACCTCTGTTGGCAGTTCCCTTCTTCAGGTTGACCCTTGGAAGAATAATTATTAATCAAAGATTTGCCGTAACTCACTCCGGTTTCCTACTTTTAACTAGGAAATGAAGTGACCTGAAAGGACAGTTTCTTATTTAAGCAGACAGCTTTATTCTGCCCAATTTCCCTCACAGGTCATTAATTTCAGGGAGTACTTACTGCCAACCTTATAGAAAGGCTAACGTTAGAAACTTGCTGATTTTAGGAGAGTGACCGAAGTATAAAGGAGAGTGGAATAGGCTTCTGATAACATGTCCGTTGCAGACTTCAAATATGCTGAAGTGCAAATACTATGCATTAAAACAAACTGTATTCTAAGATCAGTTTCATTATAAGCTGAAGTAAAAGCAAATCTTCAGATGCCAAAATGTGTGAACAGATACCTACTTTTTATATGGAGCAAATAGATAATTTGAAACTGTGAGTGTTTAGAAAATTGACCTTCATTATGCCAGGTATATTGGGAGTCCTAGAAGAGTAGGGAAAATGGTAGATCTTGATTGGTATGAGGTAGATTCTTAAAACTGCCAATGCTTTAGAGCGTCTCTGAAGTTAAATTTGAGAATGGTGAAATATGTCATAAATATTTAATGAAGGCTTTGCATGAAGACTGATTCTGCTTCCACCTTACTGTACCTCATTATAACTTTTAAAATGTGAGACAGTAGTTTTTCTTTCAAAATTGTCAGTGGTAGTGTGGAAAAATATTGTCTTAAGACACTAAAGAGGGCTTTTGGGACACAGTAAAGTTTTAATTTATAGCATGCTGTAAATGGACATTCAGCTATTGCTGTTTGGGGAAGATGGGAAAGTGCATACTTGATTTAAATCATCTATCTTGGTTGACAAATGGGAGTATGCCTTAATGAAGCATTTAAACGTTAACCATTAATTCTGCCTGATTCAGCAGAAAGCTCTCATGTGCCAGACCACAGGAGAGATCACTTGACAGGTTAGTGGGCCAGATTGTAAATCCTGGTTTTTGCATGTGAAACTGGAGCTCTTTTACTGCTACATTCCTCTCTGACTTAAAAGCCAGATGCAAAATTCTTATACATATAGTGAAGCTGTAACAGAGCAAGTCACTTGGGTCCCTGGGAGGAAGGATCTGATATTCTGAGGAAATCTGCAGTAGCATTACTCAGCTTTTTTCTAAGGAGAGATGAAATAGGGTTGAAACATAAGTTAAGTTCTGGACTTGAATCCTGCCTTTGTAAGTGATCTGTAATGTGGAAACGGTGGGTTACTCACCAGTAACCATCCTCCTTCAAGATGGTCTGCTTGGATCCATTCAGTAATAGGTGGCTCTGTGCCGGAGCGCCTGATTGGCTGGAAGAACTTTTGTCTTAGCCTGTCAGGAGAGGGCAGGCGGCCTCCGCCCCTCACGCCACCCCGTGGCTATATATACGGCCGCCTCCCAACCCTTCCTCAGTTCCTTAGAGTTGCCAACTCCAGATGCGGGGATGGAGGGGAGGGACCTGAATGGATCCAAGCAGCCCATCTCGAAGGACGGTTATTGTTGAGTAACCCACCGTTCTTCTTTGAGCGCTGCTCGGATGCATTCAGTAATAGGTGACTACTAGCCATGCTGATGGATGGTGGGTGGAGTTGGGTCTTCCGCCTTCAGCACAGTAACACGCCCCATATGGGAGAAGCCCAGCAACAAGATCCTAGCCGGAGTCAAGAGGTGAACAGGCTTTGACATGGCACAGAAGAATTGAGAACTGAGGGCTGACCCAAGACAGGAGCAGGACCGACCTTGCCGAGACATATGAGCATAAGCAGGTTGGACCAAGGTTATCATAATAGGAATGAAGGATGCAACGTGAACATAGAGGGTTGTGTTTAGATGTTCCACATAGGTGGAATAGCATGAGGTATGATGGCCAGAAGATAGTGTCTGGCCATAGGGCCTTGCAGCGTGACCTTGTGGGATGGATGCCAACAGGTGCGGAGTAAGCCATAATAACCATGGCCCGCATGAGAACAGTTAAAGGGATAAATATTACTTCATGGACTGAGCACATCAAGGCCTGAGCTGGGAACCAAAGAGTCATGGACTAATTTGGTCGGCTACGGGGTACACAGGTAGCTGCAGGGGAATAACCTTATCCCTTGGTCTGGTCGAGGCAAGTGAGGGTGAAGTTACAGGAATGTATGCGGTGGGGCCCCGAGAACAACCGAGAAGGGTCTCGTGAGACACTTCACGGCAGCATATTGAGGGCCAAGCTCAGCCGTGCAGAGGGGCATGAGGTATGCTGGCTATAAGATTCAAATTAGTGTGCAAGTGCACATTTCCAGCCGAGTCAGGTACCAAGAACCGGATTCTTGCAGAAGGGAAACTCCAGGACACTAGCACCACAGGGCGGAATGGTGGCCTGAGGTAGTGCTACTGGATTGGTCCTTGTAAGGGCCTTGGTAGCATGAGAGCTCTCAGGGAAGGCCCACTTTGGCCTATAATCTCGTGGGGTTCTTGCATCACTAGGGCCATCACGAAGGCTACACGAGGGAGGGAGAAAAGAATAAGGAATAACACCAGCTACCGCTTGGCCACCCAATCAAGGCCAACAGACTCGTAGAGGTGCCGTATAAGGTCATGGCCTTGAGTGCCTATAGCATTACCAAGGAGGGACAGTGCTACCGCTGTGCCGTGCCAATGTAAGCACCAAAGGAAACTCCTTGATACAGAGTTATCCCCAAAAATACAGCCGCCAAGGAAGGAGGGTTCGTCTTCCTACCACCTAGGAAGTGAATCTGCCCGCAGAGTGACAACCGTGGTATCTCAAGGGTACCTTGGGGTTAGAGAACCAAAACGAAGTATTATACCCAGCTGGGAAGTTGGAGGGCGATTTTGATGGAGGTACAATCCCTAAATTCCTGAATATTGTGGGAAACAGGGCTCTAGATTGTTTCCCTCTGTTTATCACATAAATGGATGGGCAGTGTATGTCAATGGTTCCTCAAAAAATTGAGGGGGAACTGCAATCCTATTGAGGCGCCACCAGTGCACGTGGGGGTGACCCCATGGTAGAGCTGTAGGTCCTCAAGCAGATGTAGTGGTAAGACCCCAAGGGGGGGGTAGAAAAAGGGGGCAGGGGGTGCCCTCTGGCAGGGTGCATGACAGAGAGGCAGAGAAGGCAGCTATAAGTCACTTGGTAAGGATCCCCTCTGCTTGGGATGTGGCCTCCAGCCCAGTTATGGTGGGGGCTGGTACTGCAGAGGAGGATGCTGATATGGAAAGACCCCTATAAGGTATCCCGCTGCTGTTCCTCTTCCATGGGGATGCGATGTTGGTGCCGTCCCTTAGGTTCCCCAATCTGGAGGTTCCAGCTGGGTACACTAGGTCCCTGCTTCACGAGCGAAGGGGGTATGAGAAGAGCTGACCGCTGTTTCTGTGAGGTGGGCCCAGGACGAGGGCTCGTAGGGTAGGTGCCCTGGCAACCACTGAGATTATCTGCGAGGCAAGGGGTGTGTGGAGCCCCAGTTTCTGTGAGGAAGGGGGTGTGTGGAGTGGCAGGGGTGGGCCATTTGCCTTGGCCCCCTCCCCCGGAGGCTAAGATCTGCCATGACTATGCGGACGCGTCCCGCTTGACGAGTAGGATGGTGGTTTTCATCGAGCTGGAGTGTTGGGGCCACAAAAGAGCTGGTTACTCGTCATGCCGATGGTCTGTGAACGAAGCTATCCACTCCCCCCACCCCCGACCGGGAATCGAGAAGGCCTACCTGATGGAGGGCATCAGGGTCACAGGAGTGGTCCTGCGTCTGAGTGAATGCTGGGTATGCACATCTCAGTGCCTCTGCAGCAAAGGCTGGGGCTACTACAAGACACACTTCTCATCCCCGGCAAGAGCGTTGGCGTGAACAACACAGGGTTGAAGGATACCTGGGGAAGGAGGGGGGGGGCAGAGGGAGGGGAGGATTCTCCATGAGTGCCTGAGGTAGCTGCTGCTGAGGGAGTGTAGGTTTGGACCACGGTACTGATGTACTGTCAGTGCAGGCAGGGGGCGTCTTTGTCTTGGCGAGGCCCATACCGCCCAAGATCAGAGGAAAGAAACCCTGGTTAGGGCTGGACGCCTGTGGATGCAGTAGCAAAAAAAGGGGTGGGAGGGTTGGCTCCCACCAAACCCCGTTCCCTTTCGAGGGGAGGAAGAGAGTGCCAACTGTCTACTGCGGTGGTGCCCTGAAGTCTTTACTCCCTGAGGCTCAAGAGTGGGGTGGCGGTGAGTTGGGTGGGACCCTTCCCTGTGGGAGAGAGGAAGAAGAGGGTCTCAGCCTTTACAGCAGATGATGGCGGTGGAAGGAAGTTTCCTGTGTTCCTGCTATGATAGAGATGAGTGGGAATTTGGGAGATGGGGCATTGCCCCAGAAGACTAAGTGGGAGGGGTGAGCCCGGGAGGAAGCAGGCCAAAGTGTTTGGCCTCTCCCTGGGAATCTTGAGTGGTGCCCACCACAGGTAGTGTTTCTTGGGGGAACAAGGCGTCCCATTCAAAGGGCAGGTCGAGGGCCGCTTGCTGTGCATTGGGAGGCTAGAGCACCCCCTTACGCTAGGTCACCCAGGAGATGGTTACTGCTGAGGCCATGGTGCGAGCGGCTGTGTCCACTGCATCGCCGGCCAAAAGGAGGAGGTCTTGAGATATTATGTTGCCTTCCTCAAGAAAGTCATCATGCTCCTCTCTGGCCTCAGGTGGAGCAAGCGTCGAAATTTCACGACTGACTCCCACACATCCAGCAAGTATCTGTTGGTTATGGCTTGGTTGTTTGCCACTTGCAGTTGAAAGGCCGATGAGGAGTAGACCTTACAGCCCAAAAGGTTCAGTTCCCTGGCTTCCCTGGAGGATGGGAAGGGGTCAGTGGGGGGCTCCCCCGGGCCTAGCGCCATCTGCACCGTGTCCCTCGGGGGGACTGGGTGACCGGTGAGAGAGGGAAAGTCCAATTTGGAAACCCGATATTTAACGCCCGCTGTGTCCGAAACTGGGGCAATAGAACTTGGGCTCTGCCACCGGGAACATGCAAGGCCCCAGATGCTTGGGTGGGGCGGGACTGTCGAGGGTTCTGTGGAGGTGAAGGCTGGCCCAAAGAGGGTATTGGGAGGAAGCCTCAAGGCTGAACCTCCATTCCTAGGTGGGCTGTGGCCTGGCGCAACAGATCGAGATGCACTGACAGATTTCCCATATAGGATCCCAATGCTGGGGAGAGGGTGGTACTGTTGCTCGCCGTGGTGGGGAGGGAGTCTCTTGAGGGGACCATTCCTGTGGCCTGAAGCAAAGTGGTGATGGAGCCGATGTGCGGTGCTGAGGCCGCTTAGAGCCCCTTGAAGGTCCTTCCTCCGGACTGGAAGCGGGGGAAGGGGACAGAGACTCCTGGGGCGGTACCGGCGACGGCAGGTTGCTGTGTTGTCATGGGGATGCTCCTACGGTGCCAGCCCCCACTGATGTGGAAGACGGGGGTCTATATGGTATGGGCAAATGTCCACGGTGGATCTAGGCCTTAGATATGAAGGCCGGTTTGCCCCTTCTGGTTGGGATTGGGGCAGGAGGTGTGGGGAGCAAGAGGAGAGGTTGAGCAGCTTCCACCGCTTCTGGGGTGGACGGCACGAGGAGCGACTCTGTGTGGCTCCATGGCAAGTCCTCGCCTGGGGAAGGGGAACTGCCTGGGCGGGAAAACTCCCGCTCCCATAGCACTGGGCTATGGCAAGCCTGCAGTGCCGAGGATGAATATGGCCGGTGACGGTGAGCTCAGCACTGGCGAGGCTGGACTGTACTGGGCCAGCGGCGCTGGAAATGATGGGGAGTGGCGCCCAGGTGATTCCGATACCGGGTGACCTTGAGTGGTGTCGCAGTGCCAGAGTCCGCACCAAGGTTGTGCGGCGGCGGCAGCGGCTAGCGATGGTATGGTGCCGCATAGGCTCCGGTTCCGAACTGGGTCTTGGTGCTGGGCAGGTACTCAAAGACTTGGGTGAAGAGTGCCGAGCCTCCTCAGAGGCTAGGGCACGGCGCCATTGTTCCCTCTCCTTGATGGTTTGAGGTTTGAAGGAGAGACATATGGAACAGGCTGAGACCATGTGGTCTTTGCCCAGGCACCTGAGGCACTTCCTGTGGGGATTGTCCCAGGGGAAAGCCTTGCCACACTCGGCGCAGAGTTTAAACCCTGTCAGGATCGCAGGATGTTCCGGCCCGACGGTGGAGGGCTCTTGTGGTGGAATATATCCACGAAGAGATGCTCCCAGTTGGGCGAAAACCTTGTAGAAAGGAGGACAGGCTGCTTGCAATTTGCAAGTAGTGGACGTTCCAGATCCGATGCGCAAGGCAGAAGAAATGAAACTGGGGAGGGGTTTGGATGCAGTGTTCCCTCTAAGAGGCTCCAGCAGCTGAGCAACTCACGTTGCTCACTGCGCTGGCGCACCCCCCCGCAGGCCTGCTCCCCCGGTAGCCCCCCAGCCTGCCCAGCCCCTCCCCACAAACTTACCTTGAGGCTGGAGCCACACGGCACAGCCACAGCTCCTGGGGCCAGAGAAGCACTAACAGAGCATGCTCAGATATTCTGGTCATGCTCCGTTAGAGCTTCTCTGGGCGGAAGTTTTAATAACTCCCTGCACCAGAGGAGCTGTGAGCAGGGACTCCGGCTGCTGGCCCTGCGCTGCCGGCAGCCTTCCCTGCGCTGGCGGCTGTGGCTGGCTGAGCTGCAGCGCGCCAGCACAGCTTAGAGGGAACATTGAAGGCGGCCGTATATATAGCCATGTGGTGGAGGCCGCCTGCCTTCTCCTGACAGGCTAGGACAAAAGTTTTTCTGGCCAATCCGGCAGTCCGGCACGGAGACACCTATTATTGAATGCATCCGAGCAGTGCTCGAAGAAGAAGTAAACATTATGTAGGTCTGCATTTATCTGTTCAGTGTGCACATTGTCACAATTAAAGGGTTCAGCAAGTTTTACCATGAGACCCAGTGTTTTCACAACTGACCATATAATCTAATGACCATGTAACATTCTTTCCACAGCAGGTCCTCCTGCTACTTATTTGTAGATTAAGAATTTTCTTTTCTTCAGTTATCCTGTGCTCTTTGTCTAAGTTAGCTTCTTGTATCACTCTCTTGGTACATATTCCCACCCTCCTGCTGAGAACCACTAGAAGCAATTAATGATTGGGGGGGGGATTTTCTTGCTAATCTCATCTACTTTTCAGACTCCTACACAGGAAGTAAACTCTTGTTTCTGTTAATGAATGGGATATTTTTACTCTGCTACACAGCAAGTAAACTCCTGTTTCTATTAATGAATGGGACATTTTTAGTCTGCTCTTAGCCCTTCTGTAGAGCTCCGCAGATCTTCATTCTAACACTAGATTCTTTTGATTCATGCATGGTGGTGGATGTTTATATGTGTATGCAAAATACCCTACTCTGCCATAAACCTTCTCTAAAAGGTGACTCACAGGTAAATCTCTCAGGGATACATTGGGGATTAATGTTCAGGTAAAATAGTGAACATGAGGAAGCTATTCAGTAACAATTCTTTTAATCAAGATTTTCCTAAAAGAGAAGCTCTAGGAGTTATTTTTGGAGATGTTGCTGTGTTATACAGAAGGTCAGACTAAGTGATCACAGTGATTCATTCTTAGAATCTGTGACTCTATGAAAAAATTACTTTAAAAATCAGTTTCTCCAAATCTACAGTGGTAAATAAAAATGCCTTAATCATAATCAGCTGGTTACTGCAAACTGTCACAACATGGCAAAGTTAAAATTGATTGGGTGCCGTAACTGCCTTTCTTAGCTTAATTTATTTGGATTTGTTTTAAGTATGATATGAATTCTCATTTTTTACATTGTAATTCTTTCTAAATAAAATGTGACAACATCTCTGAAAGTTTGCTCTTAAATTACTACTACAAACTATCAACTGTGAGTTCATATTAATGCCATTTTCGTTGAGGGTTGTGTTGGGCCGGGGGAAGTGGGGAAGCAGGACCTTGACTGAGGGTGTTTTTGCCAGTATTTGTAACCTGAATTGATGAATCAGAGTTCTGGTTAGTGTCCCAGATGCTGACTACTAAATAGCAGCCGCAATTTGGAACCATTTTTTCCTCCATGTTTGGGGACTGGATTCTGTAATCTTCTCTCACAGATCCAAATTGAAGCACTGTGCTTCATGCCTTTCCCATTTGAAGATACTGCAAGGCACTCTACATGGGGTTACACTTCCACATCCATTTGGAAATGGAAACTGGAAGCACATAACTCAAGGATTTAGGTGTTAGCCAAGGTGCTGAGATGTTTTGTTTAGTAGCAGTATAAACAGCAGGAGCTTCTGACTTGTGGTGAGATATCTGTGAGGGGTAAAGAAACAAAATTAATTGTGGTACTGCTGCTCTTGTATTCAGTTTTATGGGAAATATGCATACATCTTTAGGTAAAGATTCTTTCATGTTGTACTTAAATCAATGAATTATTTGACCAGGTCATGATGCTCTAAGTGTAGAATACATACAATGGGAGGTTAGGGGTGGGAAAGGCAGTTCTTACCCTTCCAAATCAGAATGGAGACTGTAAATATGGCAAATGAAGGAAACTGACACTCGTGATTACTTGCATATGTTTTGCTTTGGATGAGAAAGGGAATGTATGTAAGATGGTGGCAAGCAGAATGACTCAATGGTATTTCAATGCAGAGTTCTGCCCAGAAGCAACCAGACTTCAAGTAAACTCAAGAAGGGTCGGAATACTTCAGAAGCAGTGTGTTATACTCTTGGGATTGAAATAGGAATCTCCTCTTTGCTATTTTAACCATACTGAGATTGCAGAGTTATTGGTAAACACCAGAGGAGATTTTCATTCTGTATATAACTCTGCAACGTCAGCCATTCTGCCCCAAATGAAAATCTTAACTGTAGGGAGGTTGGCTGCCTTAAGAGAAAATTTCTGGGTGAATAACGAAGTACAGGGGACTGTTCCTCCTCCTCCTCCTCCTCCTCCTCTCTCATCACTCAGCTGGAGGGGGTTACAGTACACAAAATTAGTCTGTTTCTGTGCCTTCAGTTTTAATATACCCTAATAAGTATAATTAGTGCTGTGGCATGGCCATTGCTAAGTGACTTGCCTTCTATTCCTGCACCTTCAAATTGTAGGAATCTTTTTTTGTTCAGTGGAAGCAGAGCCATAAACATGTACCATCAGAGTGCTTCTTGCATCAGTGCAATTTTGGTTTGATTCTGGTATAACCATTTGGCTCTCAAACTAAAATTTGTACTGCAGTTATAGGAGTCTGTGTACTTAGTTACTATGGTTGGAAATTTGCTTTTTGCTCTGACTTGTTCAGCTTAAGCTTGCATCGTAACCACAGAGACTTTAAATTTCCTATTCAACACATCTATCTGCATCCCTTTGTGGATCCACCTTGCCTATGGCTAAATAGGGAGGTTGACTTTATTCTGATGAATCAGATAACTTAAGGAATGTGCACAGAGTGGCAGTATCTAATTTCTGAAGTGAAAGTAACAAAAGACTCCCCTTGAGCCACTAAAAGTCATTAAACTTAATTTCTACATATTATCTCTATATAGTTTAATGGTAAACTATCAATTTTACTTAATAATGAGAAAATTATAACGTAACTTAAATACTTGAAGATTCTTTGACAATGCTTGTACAGCCAGATGATCCTTGAAGGATCCAGTGTTTCATGGGCAAATTTAAGAAGAAAATAAATGTTTCTGCAAAGCAGTTCTGCTTCTGAACTTGATTTTTCTTCTCTTTATTACTGATGACAGCTTTCAAAAAGAGGATCTTTGAGTTTACGTGCTGCTTTGACTTTATTTTTCACCTGGCATTCTAATGATCCATTTGAGAATTGGCTGTTGTGAAAATCTTTGTACCACAAAAAGAGAGTGATAATTCCTGGTAGGGCGTGGATAGGGAAACTCTTTCAAAACAAAAATCTACTCTTTGTGCATATCCATTAATAAGTTTTTTAACAGGTACAGAAACTGTATAGGTAGGAAGGTTTCTAAACACACCCAAGTTTTCTTGAGGCCTCAGAAGACCCTTTGAAGATTTCATGGCTTGCTGAAAGCATCTTTACATATTCCTGTAATCTTAATTCACCAGTACAGTGACAATCTGAATTTGTTCATCAGCTGTTGGTTTAAGAACAACATTCAGTTCTTTGCTTAGTTTACCATTCTTATTTCCCATGAATTTAAGGAATAATTCCTTCTGACAAGGATATAGTTGATACATATAAACACACCAATGTCTTTTATAATCAGTAGGAAATTATAAATTATACATTTTGTCTGAGAGAATTTACATGCAAAAATGGCAAAATTAAATTTAAAACTAAAAAAAGAAAAATCTTAGCTCCAACATAATTTATTATTGTTATAGGAGTACCTGTAGGGGTGTGGTGTATTAGTGATGTTGGAAGAGGGCATACACTGACAAATCTGCCTAGATTGTTTTGTCTGCTACAATAACTTCCAGATGGGTGTGTTGCCTGTTGCATATCTTCACCTCTAGTTTAACTTTTTTTTAAATTACTCATGCGAATATCACTTGCTGCCTGTGGGCCTAACAATGTGTTTCTGTTACAGGGAGCTGATCCATTTACTCACTCACTTCTCTGAAGCACTTCATGAAGCTTGGCTTAAGCTAATATTGGTCATCCCTCCTGCAGTGACACCAGGGTGAGTATTGCATTAACAGGGAAGATTCCAGATGAGAGATTCTACCTTGTTCTTTCAGCAAAAATAAGTTCAACAGATTGCTCAAAATTAAATGAGATTTGCAGGAGCAGGAGCTCTCCTTAGTATACAATGCCAGTGATCATCTATGTTCCCTCTAAGCTGTGCGCGTGTGCACGTGCACACAGGTCATGAAACCCGCACACACAACAAAATAAAGCCTGCACAAAAAAATTAAACAGTGCTAATATTTTTATACCACTTTAAGAAAGTGGTTTCAAGTAGCATGTTTCAAATAAGGTTTTGTAATTTATAAAATCATTTCCATCACCATATCAAAATAAAATTTAGATACTATTTGCATCATACACACTTGCTTTGTTGTGCTCACAAGTTTGACCATACTCACTGGAGGGTGCACAAATTTGCACACTGGTTCTGAAAATTTTCACAAAAGAATCTTTTTGCGCACACAGCCTATGAGAAATTAGCGGGAACATTGGTGATCATGTGCTTTTGCACATCACCCTGACCTATTACTAGCTGCTCACCTCATCCATGTCTTTTTTTCAAAATAGGGTAGATTAAGACCTCATCAGTCCAAAATTACCAGGGCAGTTTTTCCTGAAAAAACAAAACAGACACATTTGTGAAACGTTGTGACTCATTGCCAACAGTTGAATAATGTTTGAGAGTCTTCGAAGGCTCCTGGCACATTTTCAGAATGTAGTAAATGGTATTTGAGGAATGGGCTAGAGATTAGGTGTGAAATCTGTGGTAACTGAACTTAATTTTGTTCCATTTAGTATTTCATATGCTTGTGAAATGCATTGAGTACCTAGCAACATAGACAGCATGGTCGTGCTATAAACTTGGACATAGTGAGAAGCTGATCTTTGTGGCACTAATAGCTGTGAGACAGAACATTTGGCTTAAAAAGAACACACTACAAGTTCATCAGTTTTATAGGAATTTCTGGCTCAGCTGTAGTAAAAAAAAAAAAAAAAATTATGCTGTTTCTCTCTATTAGTAAACATTATAGGGAAGTTCTTTACTTCCTCAAGTGTTACTCATTCAATAGTAGAAGTCACTGTAGTAAACCAAAATGTAAATTTCAACACATTTGGAAGGACATTGGTTCTCCTTTTATTTCCATATCACTAGAAATTGAACCTCATATTCTCTTGAACTACTGTCCACAAAAGCAGTAACCTCCAAGTACATCCTTTGTTCACGCATATAGTCTCCTGGGGATTGATGTACCAGGTGGAGTGACACAGTTGATGTCATTGCACCAGGCATTGAGTAGTGAAGTTCTTAGATCTGTCTAAAATCCTTGTTGCTCTGAGAATCTCTGGGCAGTGAAGAGTTTGAGAGCCTGGAGTGCTGAGGTGTTTTTGTCCATCTGGTGACTTGGCTAAAAAGCATGCAATACCACTTTTAACTATAACAAATGACAGGAGGAAGGTCAGATCTCTGCGAGACTGACAATTTGCACAAAGTCAAACCACCATATGCTCAGGATTTGGCACTGACAGTGCATATGAAATTCCAAGCTGCTCCAAGTCAGCGTGTACCGATTTCTCCTATACCTATGGGCAACCAGTATAATGGCAATATTTATGTATTTCATATGCTTAACTTTGATTGCTAGGCATTTCCAATTTCAAATATACTTAATCACTAATTTATCTGAGTGTGAATGCTGAAAATGAATGAAATTTGGGTACTAGGTGGTTTTTGGCATTGATGATGAGACTGAGTCTCTATACCACAGGTCACCAGTTCAAACTGAGACCTGATCCCTTCTATATATTCAGATTGTACCGGCATACTGCTACTAACATAGCTATTTTGGCAGAGCACAGTCACATTTGATTGCCACTTCAGTGTGGTGTGTCCTTACAGCATCAGGTTGTGTTGGCAAATGCTGTTTCTCACTTTGGATAGACAACTGTCCACCACTTCCATGTATGGTGCACTATCTTGTGGGAAGATTTTTGCTGAGTACTGTGGGGTTGCTGTCACTGATGCCATCACTTCCTTAGGGGATTTCAGGAATTTGGTGACAAATTCTCATAAATCCCTCTGTTCAATCCTATTTTCTAGTGTTCGCACCATTTTTCCATTTCACTTCCAAAACCATGGTTGCTTCTCAGATCTTTGGAGAAGCTGACTGGCTGCTGCAGGTATTCACTTATCAGCTGTGGATAGAAAAGCAGCAATTTGAGGCCTGTAAAAATAACAATAAATGGTGGTATCAGATTGAGTGGGTATATCAGCAGCAACTCCAGGATTTTCAGATGAGCAAGACCACATAACCTGGAGTTGTGTAACAAGGTCAGCAGTGCCAGGAAAAGATTTGATCTGACAGTGAAGAAATGGGGATGAGGACTCGTAAGTGATTTCTGGAAGCCTGCAAACCTGGTTTACTGTCATTTTGTGATCAGTTAGTTTGTTACTGAGGGCAGTTATCATCCAGGTGTACAGAGTAATTAAGCAAGGATTGCCACTTGGGGCAACATGCAGAAAACAATAGATGGATTTAGTGGAATCCTAACTGGTATGGCTGTGGATGGGATGATAACCCCACTCTGAGGACATCTAGGATGACTGTGGAGTGGCATCCCTGAAGATGAAGGGAAAGTGGAGCTGTTTCATGACAAGGCTAGATCTAGGCAAGGAAATGATTCCTGTTGTTGCTGTCTGTCGTGAATTATATAATACCTTGCGGTCAAGGGAAAGAATGCTATTGCTGGAGTGGCAAGGTGAGGTGGACAGGCTGTCTGCTGCTTTTGGGTAGCCTGAGAGAAGGCTAATAACTAGAGCTGCTGCAAGTTCTGTGCTTGTAAGGGAAGCTTTCAGAACACAATGCATAATGACCAGATAGTAATTACTATAGCTGAATTATCAACTGATTTTTTTTTTTTTGGTAGGGAGGGGGAGAAAGGAAGCTATTGCTCTTGAGGGGTCTATAGCTCCAGAGTATAATACAAAGAAATCTGAGTTTTCACAAAATAGAACTTTGAGGTACCACTTACGATAAAGTAAATACAGGGTATTGTCTGCATTCAACTACATTGCAAGTTGCAGTTGGTGTAGCATGAACAGTGCTTTTTATTGTCCACTGAGGCTGAATGCAATGAATGATGCTGCTGAGAGGACAGGAGTCTTGAGGGAAGAGATATTTGGGCTTAAGAGGAATGGTTTTCCCTGTTGTGTAGTAGCTGCTATGAGTCTTTGGGCCCTTTGATCCATAATGCACTCTGTCAGCTGCAACGTGTCTTTGTGCACCTCTTGGTCTTTATCTCCTCCAGCATGTGCTCCCTCCAGTCACCAGTTGTATTTGCTTGAGACTTTCCACCAATTTGGAGAACATGTCTTTCCTGTGAGTTTCCTTTTCCTTCTTATGTCGAGGCAATCAGCCGGTGTAAAAGAGACATAATTTAAGGATATCTCAGCTGAGGTCACTGATAAACAGAGTCATTGTTAAGTGTGGGACAGGGAGGTGGGCCAGAAGATAAGTACTAAAACTCCTTACTACTTCCCTTGAGCTGTTTAAAAGCATAAACCGATTACCAATCTCTACTCCTGTTTTGATTTTTAACAATACACTTTCAGAAGTAGTAAAGACTACTAAACTTTAGGCAGTCATGATCAATGAGAATGTGTAAATCATGATGATGTCCAAGGGGCAGAGAATGGAGCTCTTTTAGAGTGCTGAAAAGTCTTCTGGGATAATATTCTGCTGGGCTCTTCTCAGCAGTGATCCCTGATGGTGTCCTTACAGAGTGGTGTGAGATGTCCTTCTGTGGTGGGAAAAACAAAGGCAGCTGTGGCTAAAAATGTCCTGGCAGAAGTTAACTGCTCCTTGCTGGAAAAATTCAGTGATACACCAGCAGACTGAAAAGTTGCATGTGGGAACATAAGCCAGCTTCACCAGCAGCATCATTTTGTTCACCTTTTTTTGCAACATTAATTTTTGTTCACTGGTCTCCAGACTCATATATTCTTGTTTATCAGGCATGATCTGAACACAGTCCTTGAGTTATATCAGTAGGCTTTTTTGTTTAGACAAACTTAGTATCTCCTTTTTGTACTTTTTCCCATCAACATTTGTTGTTACAGGTGATTGTGATACCTTATGAAATTTCACTTGCTTTTAACAATTGAGCTTAAAATTAGGATAAACTTATCTCAGTTGCAACAGGTCCTCCTAATTCCTACAATGGTATAGGCACCACCTCTCCATTTCTGGTGTTCATCTAGCTGTGGCAGCTCTGATTTCCTAGTTACATCATTCACAGATAAAGTGGCTGTAAAACAAGGAAACAGATTTGGCAAAGGAGTTTCTTGTCCTCATGTTCAATAGAGTTGCAGGTATTTGGTAAACAAACTCGTGGACTTGATTCCCCTCAGTTAGATATCACTTCCCCAGCAGTCTTGGATTTGCCTAAATCTTTAGGCCAGACGGTCGTTCCATTCTTTTCAAGTTGACTTTCTGGCCTCCCTTGCTTAGAGAAGTATCCTGTTTTTAAAACTGCCTCTGTACCTATTTCCCCATCTGCTGCAAGACAGGGGAATGCCTGATTCCAGCCCTTCCCCACTTTTCTTTTTCAAAGAAAATTACCCTACTGGTAGAAAACCCCTTGTTCCTGTAGGGAATAGTTGTTCATTAATGGTGGCCTCTAATTTCTCTGTCAATGTGTGAGACATAGTTTGTCTTTTAAGGGCAAGTCTCTGCTACAGAAAAGATGCTGTCATTTACATGGGCAATAGCAGTACAGAATGGAATTCCTGGTTTGACATGGACATTCTCCAAACTGTCACAGTTATATTTATACACACACTTATCAAAGGTCTTTTCAAACAATGCTTAATGGACCTCTGGTACTTAAAGTTGATCTGCTGAGTTCCTATATTACACAAGTAAGAGTTGCCATATCAGACCAGTGGTCCATCTGGCCTGGTGTCTGGTCCAGTGGTGGACAGGGCCATTTGCTTCAGATAAGAGCAGGAAACCACTTCACAAACAATTAGGAAATAAACTATCCATAGGAAGTTACTTATATTCTTCTGCAATTACTGGTGGCTTATGCCCATTAGAATTAGGGTTCCTGTCTCTTTTATAAGATAAAGTATATGTTGTGGCTGTATGTATAAAATGTCTTTGTAACAGGATGGCTTTACTATGGGCTAGAAAGCCTGGAATTAAGCCAGCCCTATTTAAAAGATAAGTGCCACCTGATGTGAATCAGGTGATTCCCGTCTAAAAGGCAGCAGTAAGCATAGGGAGAGGCATGGTTGAAAGAATAGCTGAGATAGCCAGAGGCTGGAAGCCTGGCGGGAAGCTCAGGAGGCTGAGATGGAGCTAATGGAAGGGGCCTCTCTGAGGAACAAGTTTGGTTCCTGCACAGCCAGAGCCATATAAAGCTTGTCAGTGCAAGTTAAAGAAGGGAAGATAAACTAAAAACTGTTTTGGACTTTTGAGCTCAGTTTTTGTGGCACTCTGTTGCAAGCCCAAAAAGGATTTGATGGAATAAGAAGACTGAACATAGAGGGTCACTGGAGACAGCCTGAGTTCTTGAAGGGGCCTGGAATAAGAGAAATAGAAGTTGAACGGACAGAGGGGCAACCTTAGCCTCAAGGGGGCGCTTGATGGGCTGTAAAAAGTGATTGTACTACACTAAGCACCTTTGCATCTTGTAATGTTCTTCACCTCTGTTATACCTTGTGCAGTGAGTTGTTCCTTATGTTAAGTATGCATTGTGTAAAGTGTTTCCTATTATCTGTTTGAAATGTTACCTTTCTAATTTGATTAGCTGGTACTAAATGGGCGTATTAAAGGATCACAGTGTTGATATGCCACTTCTATATGGAACTGTAATTTGGTCAAGTGACTTAGAGATCATTGAAAGCTTCGGTACACAGGACTGGTATGTGCTTTAGTGGTATTGAAACTTAACAAACTGATCTCTTTTCTACTGAAGAAAACTGCCCATTTTGGAATTGGTATAATTTCTACAGCTCACACAGGCATGTGAATCTCTTATCTTATTTTTCTTAGACTGATAAAGTTGGATTTGCAGGATACAGTATTCATTAACTGTAGAAAGACCCTTTGAGATTAACATTGCTTTGTTCTTTGAACATGAGGGCCAAATACTTAATAACTTGTTTAGTTTTTCTCTGTGTGCCCTTAACTATTGAATGCCGAAGAGTCTTACTTCTCAAGCACTAGAAAAACTACTAGTTGGTGTCCTATAGTACTTCAGTCTTACCATAGAACATCTAGAATAACAATACTCTGTGTTAAAAAAGCAAGAGCATGTTTGTTGTCCATAGTCATAGATATTTAAATTGTTTAAAGATGCAGTGGCTCGCTGGGAGCTGGCCTAGGCCAATGGTTCACAATCTTTTCTCTGCCATGGCACACCTTGATACCTTCAAATTTTTCAAGGCACACCACTGTTAAAAAACTTATGAATATTCAAGTTAACTTAAATTACTTATGAATATTCATGAACCATGACACAGTGTTTCAGAAGTGCTCCTATGTGGGGTAGTAGGTGTAGCAGAGCAGGGTGGCAAAACACTGGAGGTCAGGAGTCGTGTGCAGTGGCAGGAGTGAGTGTGGGGAGCAGAGCAGGGCAGGGGTGGCAAAAGAGGACAAGGGCAGCCATGTGGGGAACAGCACAAGGGTGGCAAGAGCGGGGAGAGGATGGGAGAACAAGGGTGGCCTTGTGGGTGGGGCAGAGGAGAACCTGGGGAGTGGAAAGGTAGGGCAGGGGAGCATGGCACAGCACCAACTTCCCCTTCTCCACAGTGGCTCCCTGCCACCCAGGGCAAATTCTCATCCCACTGCTGCTTCCTCCCACCCCAGTGGGTCCCGTCCTCCCCTCTCCCCGCCCCCCCCCCCCCCCCCCCGGTGCCTGTGATGGACCCTCCCATCATTGCAGGGGCCAGAACTAGGTTTCCAGCCCCCAGCTACACTCACCCCCCACAGCCACCCCGCAACCCCAGCTACACACCCTCTGCTACACAAGCCTCTCCCACCCACCTCTGCTACACACACACTTGCCGCACACAACCCCCAGCAGGGCCCCCCTAAAAAGCGCTTACCTGGGCTGTTTGCAGGCTGCCTGACACAAGCTGCTCTACCCTGCAGGGGGAGATTCATGCACTCCCCAGCCTCCCGCCCTTCACTGCTGGCTGGGCCTAAGGTGGAGCCACCGGAACACAGCGCTTGGGCTGCTCCTGCTATTTTTAGGCAGGCCCTTGGAGCTACACATTCCAGTGCCGCCTTCTATTTTTAGAGGGGGCCAGAAGGCTGCCTGCCTAAAAATAGGGGGCTCCAGAACTGTGTTCCAGTGCCTTCCCCCTTACTTTAACCCCACCTTTTCCCAGCCCTGCACAGCCCACGTGGCTGGGCTGAGCAGGGAGGGAACTTTAACTCCAGCTCTCGGGGATGCTCGTGGCACACTTTGAGTGTTGCTGTGGCACACCAGTGTGCTCTGGCACATTGGTTGGGAACCACTGGCCTGGGCTGCTGTGACTGAGACTCTAGTTGGTTGGCAGACCACAGCAGAGTTGAGCCAGGATTGGCTGGAGTGCTTCTTTCGTTCCCCTGGGTTCTGACTCACTGACATGATCTGAATCACAAGCATCTGAGCTGACCATTCCTGGGTTTAGTAAATAGCTTGGCTGAGAATGGTGTGGTTTTGTTTTTTGGTGGGTAAGAGGATAACCTAAACTTGTTTATCAGTATAATTTAACATTAGAAACAGGGTTATTTTACTAAAATAGTTATACCTTTAAAAGCACTAGTGTGACTGTAGTTATACCAGTATGAAGATGACTTACGTTGGTATAGGTGAGGTGTCTCAAACTCAAATCACCACAAGGGCCGCATGAGAACTAGTATGTTAGCCTGAGGGCTGCACCACTGAAACCTTTTCATACAACGATATTGCAAATACCAGTAACAAGAATGTCACTGCAGGCCGCATGTTTGAGACCCCTGGTATAGGTATTCCCTTTCCTGAATGGACGTAGCTGTGCTGGCATAAGGTACCTTTCATATCAATCTAACTACCCATATTAGGATGACTGTATCTCTTTATTACTGGTGCAGGTGTGACTTTGTAGTGTAGGCAAGCAGAGAAGGATATGCCAAAACTACAGATTGGAAATTCCAAATAAAACATTTCTTAAAAAACTTGGAAGTGATATATGCTAAGGAAATAGAATGAAATGGATCAAGAAAGGAGATCTAAAAGATGGAAGGGAAGGCTGAAACCAAAAGGCTAGAGAAGGTCTGACTTTTAAATTTTACCACCATAGTCCAGGGAAATGTGTGTAAGTCTAAAGGATCCTGTTAAATATTTTCTTCTTGATTATGGCTCATAGTTTTAAGGATATCAAACTGAGGCATGAAATATTTGCTTTTGTTTTTGCTTGCTTATTTTTCCAGATACATGAATATGAAATGTGAAGTTTGGGACTTGAGCAATAATTCTTGTTTATCTGCAAACAATCTGAATCTGACCTCCTGACTAGACTATTATGTATTTTGTATGTGTTTAGATATCTCTTTTGTTCCCAATGCCTCCCTTTTGCAATAAAAAAACAGCTGATAAAGAGCATGAAGAGCTTTTTTTTTTTTTTTTTTTTTAAGGATAGGTATGATGTTATCAAAGAATTTTCAAGGACATCAGAAAAGGCAGATTATAGATGGCAGATGGCCTGTGGTTTTTATCCCTCTTTCCTTCAGAGAGGTAGAGAAATATTTACTTGAATACTGAAACACTTAAAATGTGAATTTGTTCTGTGATTCCACTTACCAAGGAAATAAATCAACCGTGATGGCAAAAACAATAGGACCTAATTTTTTGTGTTATTAAGCAAAAAGGATCATGAAGTGTGAATAGTTACCACTTTATTTTTAATTTTAATTCTTGAAAAAATTAGATAGTAGCTAGCTTAGACATAAACCCTCTAGTGATGTTCGAAAGCTCTGCAACTGATACATATTATAAACATAGCATTCATGCCTTTTATTCCTTTAAAAATGTTTTAAATGGAAATTTGACAGAGTTACATTGAAATCTTACTATTATTTTTTTCTTTCTGTCCACTTATAGCTTATCATGTTTTTTCCTGTTGTCAGAAGTAATTCCTCCTTTCCTAGGGACAGCAGCAGATTCTCTCTCTTCTCTGCTCCTAGTGTCCCTCAGAGTTCAGTTTCTTCTAACAAAGCTTCCATCGTTCCTTAGGGAAAGAGATTGTAAAATCTGCTTGCTTGTAATATTGTCACAGATTTGGCAGTTTCCTATGTTGGGAAGCAATGTAAACACTAGAAAGGATGCAATGGGTAGAGATATTTCTGGGCACATGTCTTTTGTGTGGCTAGCTTAATCTGGTATTATCAAAACAAAAATAAGGCTAGTTCTAAGCAAGCCACTCTTGATTGGTTTAATCTATCATGTATTTACCAGTTTGACAAAACAAACAAGGAGTTTTATGGCACTGTAAAATGATAAGTTTAAAGATAGTTTGACACTAGAGAGGTTTAAATTTGGCCTTGCTGTCACACCACCAGCGAAGCAACATTTAGGAAGATTGCTTCCAGAAAAAATGTTATCTCTCTGTCTCCTAAATTCTGCTGCAGTATTTCTGTGAACCAGTTTGATTGCAGTCATCATAGTAGCTCTACCCAGTTGTCCCTTGCCTTTGATCATCAACCTGCCTTCTCCCACCTTCCCTGTCTCAGTTTCTCATTCGGGGAAAGAGGTTTATTTTTATTCCCTTGGGGGGGTGGTGCAGTTATTACTCCTATATCTTGATACAATTCAGATTACTATAAGGCTTTATATACCACAATAAACTAGATTGTGTCTAGGCAGAATGCTGTAACTTGCCTTGCTAGGGTAAGAATTTCAACTTAAAAACATTGTTATTACAGCATATCTAAGTCTGTCTTTTATCCCCTGTTGCCTGGTACTTGAAAGAGCCTACAAAAAGATCACTTCTGGCTGCTCAAGGTCCCTCTGTGCTATCAACCCTCTCCTGAAGTGACAAACTCTTACAACATGTAAGGCATTTGCACTATATTTTTCTCTCCACAATTCCATCTAAAATTAATTTCTCCTCACAAGGAGTGTTAGTAGCCAATGTCTCTTGATTGCTTTGTTGCAAGTTTGCTTCCTTTAGTTTTTTTCTGGAATGGAACATCTGAGTGATGGAGTTTGTGTTGGCTGGTGCGGCCAATCATTTTATCTAGAAGTTGGATCAACTGTAGTTTTCACTCTGTTCTGAACAGTACATAGATCTTATACTTCACTGTTGGTACTGGCACCTCTCTGCTGCGTTGTGCGTGGTGCTTGTTTTGAGGGTTTAACTGTTGATCTAAGATACAGCCTACCAATTTATAATTTATTCTGAATGCACATACCTGGATGCTCTTACTAACTATAAATAACATGTATATACAAAAAAAAAATACTAAAATATAATTTAGGTTGCGAAATGCTGTTAATATGATCAGTAATGTACCTATACCAATCCAATGATGAAAAGTGCTATATGAGAGGTATTTAATTGGTAAAGTAATGTTTGAAGACTGAAAGTCCACACAGTAGCCCATACAACCTCAATTCTGCCCTCTTGTGCTTCTGTCATGTGCACTGAATGAAGCAGTTCAGTGCGTAGATAGAATGAAGTCTGCACAGGTAATGGTCAATCTGGCATTTCCTAATTTTTTTGCAGTCTTAATAATGTTAATCACACCCCTCCTTAAGATATTAGGAATTTGTATACAAATAGTAAAGGAACAGCACCCCAGCTTGTATGGTGAATATAGTTTGAATTTGAAACTTAAGGCACTGCAAGACAGAGAGCTCCCACTTTATATTAGGACTGGAACAATTTGTATAGTGGGAGTGCTGAGAGCCATGGGACCAAACTGTAAACCTTGTATATGATGGAAACCATTTCAAGCCAGGGGTTGCTACCACACCCAGTTATGACGACAGTAGATAGCAGGAGAAGGCTGTTATCCTCTTGAATGGGTGGGACAAAAAACTACTGTTTTCTGGGCAGGAGCACAGTCTGGCTCAGCTCTTTGCATTCCCTCTGTCCCTTGGAAGCTGGGGTAGCTCTAGCCCATGTGGTGTCCCAGAAATTCAGGTAGTGAGGGTGTTTATGGGTGAAGAACCTTGTTTTGTTTTTTTTCCCCATATGGTGCCATCCAGAGGGAATCATTGGACTACTGGGGCGTGTGCATGGTCTGTGGGAATCAGCCCAGCTTGCCTTTGCCCTAAAAGCTATTCTGGCTGCTCCCAGGCTCTCAGTACATGATGAGTCCTGCTGCATTGGTTGTAGTGGCATCAGCTCAGCCTCACCATTTGTCTGTTTATTTACTTTTTAGTATATTGCCCAAACTCTCTTGAAGAACACACGTGAACTTACATCTCAACGGAAGCTGAGCAGAATTTCTTGGGAGGGTAAAGACAAGGCATTAACGCTGTATGAGGGTGTTTTCTCCCACAAGTGTCAAACTTATAATGGAGCATCTGTCTGTCATCTTTACCTTTTTAATCCCAGACTTTGAAAGAGGCACATTAAAGCTTCTGCTGTCTCAGCAAATAATCTTTATCAGATTAAAACAAGCGAGGAGTCTGGTGGCACCATTAAGACTAACAAATTTATTTATCACATGAGCTTTTGTGGGAAAAAATCCCAATTCATCAGGCGCTTTAGCTTTCTATTAGTTTCACAAGAACCACAACATCAGTCGTGCTGTCTTTATTTGAAAGTCAGAAGAATCAAAAACTCTACTCTCCCCATCAAATACTTGAACTTGATGTATACTCCTCACATACTATATCTGGTATATCCAAAGATGAAGATATTCGAACTGGGATGGTTAAGGTTTGAAAAGTCCATTCACTCAGATTTTGAGAACTTCCCTAATTGCTAGATAATAGTCTAAGATTTTATTATTTTTTAAATTAAATTTCCAGCCCATCAGTTTATTTTCTGTTCTGGATGTACAGAACCTTGCACATATGAAAAACTATCTTAGACTGCCCAAGTCCCTGCTCACTTTCTGTCAAAAGCTATAGCAGAGTGGAGAGTGACCAGAAGTTCATTATTCTGCACTGTTGCTGTTCATAACTGTGGAAAGGGTGGTATTCTACTCTGAAAATAGAATGTGGTACTAAGATTAGGAGGGAGTGGTAGAATACAGGAGGTGTTATATAGTGTAGAGAAATAAGGATTTGAAGGGAAGGGGTTGGGGAAACAGACCCTGAAGACAAGGAAATAACACACTGTCATCTGGCACAGGTATGCCAGAAAGGATACAAAATAAAATGTGGGGAGGGTATTAACTTTCATTGGATAAAATTCAGTTGAACATATTGTGTTTAAAAGGAATGCAGTAGAAAGGTACTTCATTTAAGGAAGCATAGCAGCACACTAGTAGTCAGAGTAGTAGGTTTATAATAAGTGTCAAGTACTTCTCTAAAGCTCATTGATGCACATTCAAGCCAGATGAAAAAGTGGTGCTAACAGTTCTAGTGTTGTCTAGGTGGAATCCTCTCTGAACTGAAAGCAACAAAGAAAATGTTATTGGAGTCATGCCCATGCCGGTTGGTTTAACCAAACAGAGCAAGGTGTAGGGGAAATCCCTTAGCCAAATAGTAGACTCTAAAAGCTTTTCATCATGATGGGGTGGAAATAAATGTTATAGGAGGTCTGAAGAATCGTGAATTCCATTCATGTCCCGGAGAGTTTTGGAACTCAGTGGACTTAGCCATTTAGGATGTGCCTACTTTGCAGATAGACACCTACAGTTCTGTGCCTGATAATTCAGGCTTGCAGAGCTTGGACTAAGGTGTTCTTTAATTGCAGTGTGGATGTTTAGTCTGGAGCCAGAGCTCTGGGACCCCACATGGGGAGAATTCCAGGGCTTTAGCTCAAGGCCGTGCTTGAATATCAACACTGCAAGTAACACATCCTTAGCGTGAGCCCCACAAGGCTAAGTCAGCTGGCCCAGGCCAGCTCTGAGTTTTAATTGCAGTGTAAGCCTACCCTTAGTCACTAATTGCCATTCAAGTCTAAAATTCTGGCAAAGTACAGTAAATATGGTGGATTGATTTAAAGTGCCAAGTGAAAACCTTCAGGTTAAATAATTGATTTTAAACAACTTTTCCGTTTGTATTTCAGTTATTTTTCTATAGAAAGATGAATTCTCATTGATTGATATAGCAGTTAAAACATGTTCCTTTACAAGTAAACAGAGCCTTTGCACTAGATTTGGTACATCTTTTTGTTTCTTGGGAGGGTACATTATACTTATATGCAGCTATTTAAGCAATTAAATCTTAATATATTCAGTTTATTAATTGTACATTTTAATACATTTAAAATATCATATGGTTTGTTGCTTATTTACTGAATATTTTTTGCTCATGATTTCTGTCAAGCTGCATTAGGATGGTACCTGGACTTTAATTAAACTCAAAATATTATATTACATTTATTTTTATTAAAAAAAAGCACTCAGTCTTGTTCTGCCATAGTTATCAAGCTTCACCTCAAAAGTGAGGTATTTTCCCCCAGATCATTTTAATAGAAATGCAGTCTTGAACTCAATTTTTTTATAGAGGCTCATGGATTTAGCATCTATCTTTTATTTAAATGTTTTGGGAGATAAGTAATTTTAGGCCTTGGGTATGTTTTGATTTAAATTCAGAATTCATTTTAAACTTACTTATTTTTAAAGAAAACATTTATTATTTAAACAAAATTTTTTTGAGTATTTTTGATCAGAAAAAATAAATTTTATCAACTCTGACTGAATAAAGCAAAGTATATTAAGCTAGAGCCAAACATAAAATACCATACTGAGTGAGTTGTGTCCAGGTGATGCTTAGAACTTGTTCTTGTAACAGTGGTTTCTTTTTCGGTGCCTCTCACTTTTCCAAGTATTGAGTAATGCAAAAATAAAATTGATTTTATTATTTCTATGCAACGGGCATTGCAGCAAGGTGCTAGGCATTTACTCAGTTTTGGAGGATTGGGCCCTTAAATGTTGCGTGGTTGTAAGCACAATGGTTTTCCAAAGTTGTCATAAAAATTGCATGGTATTTTAAAGCTCAGGCAAATACTTTACCTCCATGCATTATGAGCATTTTGCCTGAGAACTATGTGATATTTAGGCAGCCTTTATGTTCAGGAGTAATTGAACCTAATCAACAGAGGTGTGGTGAAAGAGAGATGTTAAAATAACTATATTATTTCAAAGGAACCTTTTTCTATGCTTTCAGTGAACATGTTGCCTCCTCTTCTAAACTTCAAAAGATTGTTAATTTATCTTTAGAAGACAGTTTACATCCTTCTCAGGATGTTGGGATAAAACCGCATTGGCAGCAATATTTTAAATAAAAATCTAACATTGCTGTTGATATAGTAATACATTTAGTTTGTTTTACATTGACCATGGTAAAACAACTGTTCATTCACCTTTTGTGCCAATTCTGTTCCCTTTTCAGTTTAGGTAATAAGAATTTTGTCCTTTTTTCCATTTAGAGGCAACGCTTTTAAATTTACTACCTTTTACAGCTGGTTACAAGTTTCTGCTTTCCAAACTTCATTAGTGCTGAAATATCCAAATTACTCCTTGGGGTATTTGTTGTGGGGGAACACACACAAGCCCTAAATCTTTTACAAATAGATTATTTTTAAGTTTGAGTCTCTCCCTCCAGTCTGCTAAATACTTTGTGATTTTTCCCCTCTGCAATTGGACTAGTGAATCTCTTTGTCACCCATTCCTCCACTCTTGGAGCCCATCTCACCTGCCTTGCTGTGTGATGGATTATGCACAGCCTCCAGCAAGCAGTGTGCTCCAAACTCAGTGAATGAGTGCCCCCTGCCAGCCACTCATCCAAGGTTATGAGCTCAGCCAACAACTGCAATCCCAGATGCAACCCTAGGAACTGGCATCTTACACTCTTGAGTGCTGCCCACTGCAAGCTCATATATTCCCTAGTTTGTCAAAAATATTAATGTGCATCATGCTTATCACATCAGATGGAGTCTGTAATGCAGCATATGCCAAATGTACAGCTTTAGATAAAACAAACAAATTTATTAAGTACGGAAAGATTTTACGTGATTAGATGTTACCAGAAAACAAATCAGATTTGATCAACATAAACAAAAGCCAAATACTTTCTAAATCAGAGGTTCTCAACCCCTGAAGCGTCATGATATGGTTGGGAGCAATCTCAACCATGCACGACACAGATGATGCACCCTTCATCTATAGGTGTTACTACCAGGCTGCCCCTGCTGTTCATGTTTCCCTCTGGCAGCAGCTCTTTTGTTTTGCCTTAATTGAAACTTGTCCTCGCCACTGAAAAAACCTTAGAGTTTGGTAATTTCAGTGGCAGGAGGCTTCAGGAACAGCCCCTGCTACTGCAAAAGCCAGCTGCTGCAACTGATTTAAGCAGCAGCTTCTAAGACAGCTCCCCCTCTACTGAAAAAAGCTGCTGCCACAGGAGATGTCAGTGACAGCTTCTTAAAGGAGCAGGAGCCTCTGCCAAAGTGCTCTTTGCTGCCAAGGGTTTCTTTCAGTGACAGGCTGGGGCTTTTGTGGCAGGCTCCTTTCAAACAACACATTCAACTGCTGTGCTGTGACACACTCTCATTTTGCAATACTTTTCTAAATTAAACATAATACTTTCAGCAACCTCATATATTTGTATGATTCTCACCACAGGCTGACTGGTGTGCCTTGAGACGCCACACCCCCCCCCCCGGCGGATCAGTATTTGATTTGCGTGATGGCATTTGCAGATGGAGGTGGAAGAAAGAGAGAAGAGCAAAAAGTCTTCTCTTTTTAAGATGTTCCTTCACCCCTCCTCTAGGGCTTTGTCCTCTTTTTAGTGTCAGGTGGCAAACGATGTCTGTGCATGGTTCCCTTCATGCCTTGAGTCACTGTGGTCCTTTATGGATTTGTTTGTTGACATCTGGGCCACTCCTTTGTTCTTGGAATGCTGAGCTGAGGGGTAGGGTGGCTGTGTCTAGTCTTGACTGGGGACCCAGGGCCGCCACTGGCAGCAGGATTTGGGTCTGGCTGGGGACCCAGAACCCACAGAAGCGGCAGTAGCCAGATCCTGCCCCAGCCGGGACTCGATGCCACCAGTGGCGGCTGGCCCTGGCTCTGGTCCCAGGCAGGACCTAGCAGGATCTGGCCATGGTCCCAGCCCCAGCAGCGGGGACAAATCGGCCCAGGTGGTGAGGGGGTATGGCTAGGGGACTGAGTCAGCTATGGAGCTGCCCTCCACAGAGTGAGCTCCAAAATCCACCTTAGGGTGCATTGTGTCACACTCTCCTGCTTTGCTCTAAATCAAACTCAATACCAGTTGCCCAACTGAAAGAACCATACAAATAGCCACTTTTTACATACTTAAGAGGAAACAGAAATGACCTAATCATCAAGGCCATTTAAACAGTTATCATAGTCAATAAAATACCGTGAGTTTATTTTACAAAGGATCAGACTTTTCTCTCTTCAGAGTTGTTGCAATGTTTTTGCCAGAAATACGAATACTTTCCTGTAAATGAACAGTGTTCTGGTATGGTCCCTACTAGGTGCACCATTTTGCTTATAAACGACAATGTATAACAAGTTGTAATTTTGAAGGAGAGTGCCCAAGGAAAAAATTGATTCTCAGTGGGTATGTCAACACTTGCAAATTAATTCAAATTGAGAAGGCTTAATTCAAACTAACTTAGTACCTGTCTACACTAGGCTTTCATTAGTTCTAACTAGGGGATTCCTTAATTTGAACTAATGAAAGCTTGGTTTGAACTAAGACCTGCCAGTTAGTTTGAACTGAGGACAATATAAACAGGGATTAACCCTTAGTTAGAAGTTAATAAGTTTGAACTAAGGGCAGTTAGTTTGAATAACAACGTGGACTAATTCAAACTGTTAGTTCGAATTAGTCCACATTGTTAATTCGAGCTAATAAGTTTGAGTTTAGTTCGAACTAAACTCGAACTTACTAGTTCAAATTAACAAATTTGAACTAACTTTTCCTAGTATAGGCATAGCCAGGTAGAATATGGCCAAAAACTCAATTACCTTATAAAAGGAGCATCTTTTAAGGTGTTCTTAATTTAGAGTGAACTGAAACCAGTGCTTCAGGTTTTTGTGTTATTTCCAGATTAGTTTGGAGGCAAATTTAAACCTTTGCAACTTGGATAAGTAAATAACGTGAGATATTGGAACAGTGGGACACCTAACACTTATTTCAAAAGAAGTTTTCAATCAACAGATTCTGCTGAACATGAACAGCACAAATATGTGAGAAAATAATTAAACTTACTGAGCAATATCTATTAAACATGGTACTGCATCCCCAATATTTGCTGTTGAAGGTCAATATGTTTGTGACAGACTGGGATATCATAGAATCATAGGTTTAGAAGGGACCTCGTAAGGTCATCTAGTACAACCCCCTGCCAAAAAAAGTAGGATTACTCTAGCTAAATTATGCCAGTTAGGGTTTTGTGTAACTGAGCCTTAAATATCTCCAAAGATGGAGATTCCACCACTTCCCTAGGTAGCCCATTCCAATGCTTCACCACCGTCCTAGTAAGAAAGTTTTTCCTAATATCCAACCTTGACCTCCCCAGCTGCAACTTGAAACCATTGCTCCTTGTTCTGTCCTCTGTTACTACCGAAAACAGCCAAGCTCCATCCTCCTTGGAGCACCCCTTCAAGTAGTTGAAGGTTGCTGTCAAATCCCCTCTCAGTCTTCTCTTCTGCAGGCTAAATAAACCTAGTTTCTTCAGTCTTTCTTCATAGGTCTTGTGCTCCAGCCCCTTGATCATTTTTGTTGCCCTGCCCTGGACTCTTTCTAATTTGTCCACATCCTTTTTGTAGTGGGGAGCCCAAAACGGGACACAGTATTCCAGATGCGGCCTCACCAGTGCCAAATAGAGGGGAACAATCACATCCCTCAATCTGCTGGTAACACTTCTATCAGGGGCGTCGCTGCCCTGGGGAGGGATCTGGGGCACGGCCCCAGGCCACTCCCCTGGCCGGGGACAGGGCCGGAAGCCACCGTGTGCTGCTGCGGGCGGCTGGGCCCGCATCCCCAGCTGGGGCCGGAAGCGGCTGTGGGCAGCTGGGCCCACAATCCTGGCTGCGGATGGGGCCAGAGCGGCCGCTGCTGCTGCAGGCAGCCGAGCCCCGGATCCCCTACTGGGGACAGGGTTGCCGCAGGCAGCTGGGCCCTGGATTCCTGGCTGGGGATGGGGCCAGGAGCAGCCTCTGCGGTCGAGCCCCAGATCCCCAGCTGGGGATGGGGCTGCCGCGGCCCAGGTGGCTGGGCTCCAGATCTCCGGCCCAATTGGGCCGGAGACTGGGGAGTGGGGGGGCTGCCAGACCCGAGACACCAGCACTGGGATTCGGGGCATGTGCCCCAGGTGCCCAGCGCAAGTGATGCCCCTGACTTCTACTGATGTAGCCCAGTATGCTAATGGTCTTTTTGGCAGCAAGAGCACACTGCTGACTCGTGTCCAGCTTCCCATCCACCATGACCCCTAGGTCCTTTTCTACAGTACTGCTACTTAGCTGATTGCTCCCCAGCCTGTAGCAGTGCATGGGGTTTTTCCATCCCAAGTGCAGGACTTTGCACTTGTCCTTGTTGAACCTCATGAGATTTCTACTGGCCCACTGCTCCCATTTGTCTAGGTCTCCCTGAATCCTGTCCCTGCCCTTCAACATGTCTACTGTTCCCCCCATCTTGGTGTCATCTGCAAACTTACTGAGTGTGCAATCTGTCCCATCATCCAGATCATTAATGAAACTGCTGAATACGACTGGCCCCAGGACGGACCCCTGGGGCACACCACTCATTACTGGTTGTTAACTAGACATGGAGCCATTGATTCCTACTCGCTGAAACTGTTGATCTAGCCAGTTCCATATCCACCTTACAGTCCACATATCCAACCCATACTTCCTTAACTTGTTGATGAGAATGCTGTGGGAAACAGTATCAAAAGCTTTGCTGAAGTATATCACATCAATGGCTTTTCCCATGTCCACAAATCCAGTAATCTCATCATAGAAGGCAATAAGGTTGGTCAGGAACGATTTATCCTTGGTGATGTCAAAAATTAATGACTCATTTCATCAGGTTAAAGCAAAACACCTGTTTATTGTTCTGCAGTTGCAGGAGAGCCAATTAATCAATAGGTACAGCAAAGTGGTCTGCTAATGATCAAGTGAACTCTGATCTCAGGCGAAATTCCAGCAGTATTTATAGGATAGTATAGGCATTTAACATGATACATCTGTTCATTAATTGGCTACCTTAATTGGCTATATTATTTGGCTACAAAAAGATTTACAGAACAACTGGGTCAAGGTAACAGCAAAATCAGCTCATTTCCCGAAACATTCTTTCTCTCAAGTCTACATTGTTACAGATTTATGACCTTCAGTTATCAGCTTCAACAACAGACAATTTAGTTTACCAAACATCTGCTTTCTCTTCCCATCTTTCCTTTCGGCACATAAAAAAACCTTTCTTGCCTATATTCTCTTGACTAAAGTTTAGGGCCTATCAGGCCTAAAGCTGCTTTTACAAAAGTTTTACTTACATACATAAAGTTTTCCTCCACAGTGAATCCATGCTGATTCTTCCTGATCACTTTATTTTCCTCCAAGTGTTTCAGGATGGATTTTTTGAGAACCTGCTCCATGATTTTTCCAGGGATTGAGGTGAGGGTGACGGCTCTGTAATTCCCCAGATCTTCCTTTTTCCCTTTGTTGAAGATAGGCCCTATACTTGCTTTTTTCAAGTCCACCGGCACCTCCCCTGTTTGCAACGAGTTTTCAAGGATAATGGCCAGCAGTACTGCTATCTCACCAGCCCACTCCCTCAGCAGCCCTGGATGTAGTTCATCCAGCCCCATGGACTTGTGCACATCCAGCTTCTTTAAGTAGTCCCTAACCTGACCTCCTATCACCAAGGGCGTCTCTTCTTCTCTCCAATCTGCCATACCCAGTGTAGTGGGCTGGGACCTGGCCCTGCCTGTGAAAACTGAAGTAAAAAAAAAGTATTGAGCACTTCAGCCTTTTCCTCATCCTCCATCACGAGGATACCTGCCCCATTCAGTAAGGGACATACACCATCCCTGATCCTCTTCTTGTTATTGACATACTTGTAGAACCCCTTCCTGTTATCCTTCACATCCTTTGCTAGCTGCAACTCCAATTATCCTTTGGCCTTTCTGATTTTATCCTTGCAGCCCCGAGCAATATCTTTACAGGCCTCCTTAGTCATCTGTCCACGCTTCCACTTCCTATAAGCTTCCTTTTAATGTTTAAGTTCAGTGGAGAGTTCTCTGTTAAGCCATGCTGGCGCCTTCCACATTTGCTTTTCTTTTTGCTCATTGGAAATCGTATCTTCCTGTGCCATTAGCAGGGTTTCTTTAAAATACAGCCAGCTCTCCTGGACGCCTTTTCCCTTCAGATCATCCTCCCAAGGGATCCAGCCCATCAGTTCCCTGAGGGACAAAATCTGCTTTTCTGAAGTCCAGGGTCTGCATTTTGTTTCTTTCCTTTTTTCCATTAATCAACATCTTGAACTCTACCATCTCATGGTCACTGCTGCCCAGGTTGCCATTCACTTTTACTTCCCCAATCACTACTACTCTGTTTGTGAGCAGCAGGTTGAGAGGTGCAAGACCCCTAGTTGGTTCCTCCAGCATTTGTACAAGGAAGTTGTCCTCAAGTTAAACTAACTTTGTTGAAGCAGTGATATTCCTAGTACACTGGCCTGACCTTTTTCAGGTTGCAAGCTTTCTTTCTTATTACCCCCTTACATTATTACATATGGGAAATAACGCTAAAATCATTAGTGTGCATATAGGTAGCATATACATCCAAAGTGCATTTCTCATAGTAGAGGAAGACAAGCTCTTTGAGCCAGCAATGATCCATTAAAATAAATAATAGATAAAAAATGAAGAAGTGGAACGACATAATGTAAAAAATATGTAAAATGTAATAATGTAAAAAATGAGATAAATAAATCCATCTATCTTTAGGTGCCACAAGAATCCTTGCTTTTTTTGTAAATAATACATGTGTTTCCCCACCTCTTTCTATTTAATCAGTGCCATGCTGTTTCCTACTCTATAGACCAATTGTCCACTTTCTTGTAGGCACATAAAAAAATGGGGCTTGAAGGATGTGGAGGGGGCTTCCATAGTCAATATGTTCGCATTGTGGGTGTGTTTGTACAGAAGCCTGTTACCTGAACCACTCTAATCAGATGTCTTTGACCAGGACATGGGTGCTCTGATGTAGGGGTTGGAGCAAGAATCAGAAGCTATGGGAAAACCAGCTTCATGGATAACTTTCTGTTCCTGTGTTTGGTTTAAATACAACGCCAGAGTTCTGCCAGTCAGATCTCAGAACTGAAGTCTTCTGCCAAAGTTTAGCCTCTATTTCAGGAACTGATAGCATGTCACTGGGTGACATGTTGCAACTTGACCCATGGTTAACTGACAAACAGTGAAGAGTTTCTCTGTTGCTAAGGTGAAAATGACCAATGAAACCTTGTGAAAGCCATTCTGTGTTCTGCATCTTATAGCAAATGTAAAATGTGCCTGGAACATTTGAATGTTGTCCAAAAGAGCTTCAGCTGTTTCCCTTTTTGATCATTTTGAAAGTCTGAATGTTGATTTCTGTGCTATATCTGAAGCGTACTGGCCCAGAAGCACTGAAAAGAAAGTGGAGGACCAAATTTTTTTGTTCTCAGACTTCCCCAATGTGTAGTATTGGCAAAGAATAGCCATTGTACTTTCATCCAGTGCCTGATGGGGCATTGCAGTGTTAGCAGATGATTAATGAGCAACATATATGCAGTAAAATAGTGTAGTGGCTAGCATGTTTGCTTAATATGCAGAAGGTCCCGGGTTCAAGTCCCAGGGGGTTGGACTTGATGATCTCATGAGGTCCCTTCTAAGCCTATGATTGTGTTCTATATCAGTGTCTGATTTAATGACATTTGCAAGCATCTTGTCCTCCTTGCAGTGTGTGGTTGCACTAATACCAAGACCAATGATGTGGTTGCAGATAACTTCTACAAGCAGCTTTAGTCAGTGGTTAATGAAGCTCCAAGAAGTGATGCCATCATGATCCAGGGAAGCTTTAATGTTCTAATAGAAGATTATATCTGGGTAAGCATGCTCAAAGTTTGGTGTTGAGCAGTAGAACAGGAACAGGCAGAAGCTGTTGGAATTTGTGGCTGCCAGTGACATGGTGATCAATGACTCACTCTTCTGTCATCCAGAGATTCCCAGGCAGACTTTGTACAGATGCTTTTACTAGGACTGTTAACTTTTTCCCTAACAAACAATCTTTGCGCAGTTTCCAAAGGGATAGCTGTGTTAGTCTAGTCCAGCAAAAAAAGAAAAAAACAAAACCAAAAACCGACACCTAGGAGTCGTGTGGCACTTTACGGCTAACAGATTTATTTTTCGCATGAGCTTTTGTGGGAGAAAATCCCACTTCGTCAGATGCTTCAAAGATGGGTGAATTTACAGAATGGAATGAAAATAAATGCAAGGGGTTGTAAAACATAGGATCAGGTCATACAGTAACAGCAAATCAGAGCAGTTGGTAGGTTCAAACCATGAGAAGCCTGCAGTCAAATTACCTTTTGTAATGAGAAAAGAACCCATAGTCTCGATAAAGTCCTGCTTTCACAGAATTTAGCTTGCATATTAATTCGAGTTCAGCTGTTTCTCTTTGAAGTCTTGATGTCTCAGCCACATCCCTGACGACAGTCATTAACAAATCATTTATTGAGTGATTAGAAAGATGGAAGTGCTCAGCAACTGGTTTCTTTGTTTTGTGATTTCTGATATCAGCTCTGTGTTCATTTATTCTTTTGCACAGCGATCATCCTGTTTGTCCAATGTGTAAGGTGTTGGGGCATTTCTGGCACATGATGGCATAGACCACATTAGTAGATGAGCAGGTAAATGAGCCTTTAATGGAGTAGCAGGCTTGATTAGGACCTATGATGGTATCTGTTGTGCAGATCTGTGGGCAGACTTGGCAGCATGGTTTTTTGCAGGGGTGTGTGCCTGCTTCAATGTTTCTGTTGTTAGATCTGTAGTTGCTGGTGAGTATCTGTTTAAGATTGGGTAGCTGTCTGTAGGCAAGGAGAGGTCTGTCTCCCAAGGCTTGAGAGAGAGAGAGAGGGATCATCTTTTAGAATAGGCTGTAGGTCCTTAATGATCTGTTGCAGAGGTCTGACTTGGGGGTTGTATGTGGTGACTAGTGGTGTTCTGTTGTTTTCTTTCTTGGGCCTCTCCTGCAGTAGATGACTTCAGGGTACCCATCTAGCTCTGTCAGTTTGTTTTCTTACTTCCCCAGGTGGGTACTATAGTTTCAAGAATGCTTGATAGAGATCCTCAAGATGTCTATCTCTGTCTGAGGGATCAGAGCAGATGCGGTTCTATCTTAGGGCTTGGCTGTAGACAATGGATCATGTGGTGTGTTTAGGATGGAAGCTCGAAGGATGTAGGTAACTATACCAATCAGTAGGTTTTCGGTACAGGGTGGTGGTGATGTGTCTATCTCTGATTTGTACTGTAGTGTCAAGAAAGTGGATCTCCTGTGTGGAGTGTTCCAGGCTCAGTTTGATGGTGGAGTGGAAATTGTTGAAAACTCCGTGAAAATCTTCAAGAGCATCCTTGCCATGTGTCCAGATAATGAAGATGTCATCATTGTAGCATAGGTAAAGAAGAGGTGTTTTGGGATGAGACTTGAGGAAACATTGTTCTAAGTTGCCCATAAAGATGCTGGCATATTGTGGGGCCATGCGGGTGCCCATAGCAGTGCCACTGATTTGGAGATATAAATGATCCTCAAATCTGACGTGGTTGTGGGTGAGCACAAAGTGACAAAGTTCAGTCACAAGCTGTGCTGTGGCATCATCTGGGATGGTTCTTCTAATAGCTTGTAATCCATCCTTGTGTGGGACATTGGTGTAAAGAGCTTCTACATCCATAGTGGCAAGAATGGTGTTTTCTGAAAGTTCTCCAATGGACTGTATTTTCCTCAGGAAGTCCGTGGTGTCTTGAAGATAGCTAGGGATTCTGATAACATAGGGTCTGAGGAGGGAGTCCACATAGTCAGATAGGCTGGCAGTAAGAGTGCCAATGCCTGAGATGATGGGGCGTCCAGGGTTTCCTTCTTTATGGATTTTAGGTAGTAGATAGAACATCCCTGGGTGTGGTTCTGGTGGTGTTTCTGTCTTTATATGTTCCTGTGCTGTCTTAGGGAGTTTCTTGAGTAGGCATTGTAATTCCTTTTGGTATTCCTCAGTGGGGTCAGAGGAAAGTGGTCTGTAGAATGTTGTGTTGGAGCATTGTTTATAAGCCTCCTGATCGTAATCCAATTTATTCATGATGACAGCTGCACCTCCTTTGTCAGCCTCCTTAATGATAATGTCAGAGTTGTTTCTGAGGCTGTGGATGGCATTGCATTCTGTAGGGCTGAGGTTATGATGTAAAGGATGTTGTTTGTCCATGATTTCAGCCTTGGCACGGTGGTGGAAACAATCAATGTAGAAGTCAAGTCTCTTGTTTTGACCCTCTGGAGGAGTCCATGAAGAATATTTCTTCTTGTAGTGTTTGGAGGAAGGTATCTGTGCACCAGTGCATTGATCTGTGGTGTTATGGAAATATTCTTTGTGTCTTAGACAGCGAAAGTAGGCCTCTACGTCAGTGCAGAATTTTATCTTATGTGTGGCAGTTGTGGGTCAGAAGGTAAGTCCCCGAGATAGCACAGATTCCTGTGTTAGAGTAAGTGTGTAGTTTGACAGATTAACAATGTTGCTGGCTGCACAGCAGATCAGAGCATTTGTAAGGATTCAAACTCTAGGAAACAGCATACAGGGGGAGGGTGAAATCAAATTACCTGTTAAAATGTGAAAAGAATCCATATTCACGATTAAATCCTGCTTTCACACAATCTAATTTGCATATTAGTTCGATTTTGGCTGTTTCTCTTTGAAGTCTTGATGTCCCATTGATTTTCTTGAGGACCATCATTAACAAATCATTAATGGAGTGATTAGGAAAATGGAAGTGCTCAGGAACTGGGTTTTTTTTTTTTTTTTTTTTTAAATTTCTGATGTCAGTTTTGTGCCCATTTATTCTTCTGCATAGGGACTATCCTGTTTGTCCAACGTATAAGGTGCAGCGGCATTTCCGGCACAGGATGGCATAAATTACATTAGTGGATGAGCAGGTGAATGATCCTTTGATGGAGTAGGTGGCTTAATTAGGTCTTGTGATGATGTCTTTTGTGCAGATATGTGGACAAAGTTGGCAGCATGGTTTGTTGCAGAGATATGTGCCTGATTTAATGTTTGTGTTGTTAGGTCTGTAGTTGCTGGTGAGTATCTTTTTAAGGTTCAGAGGTTGTCTGTAGGCAAGGAGAGGTCTGCCTCCCCCCCCCCAAGGCTAGAGGGAGTGAGGGGTCATCTTTTAAAATAGGCTGGAGGTCCTTAATGATCTGTTGTAGAGGTCTGACTTGAGGGTTGTATGTGGTGACCAGTGGCATTCTATGGTTTTCTTTTTTGGGCCTTTCCTATAATAGTTGACTGCAGGGTACCCATCTCACTCTGTCAATCTGTTTCTTTACTTCTCCAGGTGGGTACTGTAGTTTTAAGAAAGCTTGATAGAGATCCTGAAGATGTCTGTTTCTGTCTGAGGGTTCAGAGCAAATGCGGTTATATCTCAGGGCTTGGCTGTAAACAATGGCTCATGTGGTGTGTTTAGGATGGAAGCTTGTGGGATGTAGGTAACTATACCGATCAGCAGGTTTTTGGTATAGAGTGGTGTTGATGGTCCTCAAGAAAATCAATGGGCCATCAAGACTTCAGAGAGAAACAGCCAAAATCCAGCTAATATGCAAATTAGATTGTATAAAAGCAGGACTTAATCATGACTATGGATTCTTTTCACAGTATAATAGGTAATTTGATTTCAGCCTCCCTCTATGTGCTGTTTCCTAGAGTCTGAATCCTTACAAATGCTCTGATTTGCTGTTGCAGTATGACCTGATCCCATGTCTTACACTCCCCTGCGTCTATTTTCATCCTATTCTGTAAGTTCCTCCTCTTCAAAGCATCTGACGAAGTGGGATTTGCTCTCACGAAAGCTCATGGAATAAATAAATGTTAGTCTTTGAGTGCCACAAGACTCGTTGCTTTTTTTGCTTTACTAGACTAACACGGCTGCCCCTTTGGATCATGGTTGTAGTTTTCAGAGGTGCTGATTTGACATGGGACATCAGCTTCTGCTGACAAAAGTATACCTCTGACTTCAAAGACTATCACTTAATGGGGTAAAATTTGTCCAGTTCAGCCAAAAGCTCTTATTGTATCCATATAAAATAGCTTTCTGTTCTCTGCTATTTAATACTGAAGACTTGGAGACTGAAGGCTCCCTCCTCTGTGATTTGTTGAAGACTGGCATTTTCAGATCATCTATGCTGACTGCTGTCAGTGCAGAGCTGGGACTTCAGCCCTTCAAATGTCACCTGTGGATCCATGCAGAGATGCCCACTGCAGTTAGTGCTAAGGAAATAGTGAGGCTGCCATTTGAGTCTTTAAACTGTATATTTGAATGAAAAAGCAAAGTTTGAATGGGTCTGACATTGGGATATTAGCAAGTTTTTCGTGTAGAAAAGATAGGGAATCCTGATGGTCAATTCAGGCAGTCACTTTAGAAAAGGATACTTCCAAGTGCAATCTCTATACCGTCTATTCAGCTTTGTAGTGTATGCAGGGAGAAAGTGGCACTAGCTTGTCCAGTAAACAACTGAAATATTAACAACAGCAAGAGTCTTCAGGAACAGTTGCATCATTGGGAAGATCATTTCAAGATGGTCTTCAGTTGTCCATCCACTTCATTTGAAGAGGGGCAGGAAGTTCCAGTAGGCCACCTTCCTTCAACTAAAAAGAGGTCTGGATTGCTGTTCATAAATTTAAGACTGGGATGATACCAGGAGTTTGTGGCATTACCCTAAGATGCTGAAGACAGGTGAGAGTATTGTTGCACTGTGCCAGCATAGGCTATTCAGGCATCTAGTAAACAAATATCAACTCCAGTGACTGGAAGACGGGTGTGTGTTGTACCTCTGTTCAAAATGGGTAACAGGCGGAATACAACTGTAAAGGCATTACATTGTTGCTGATCTGAGGGAAAGTCTTCATTTCTGTATTAATATCTTGATCAACAATTTCCAAAGGGGTTGCCATGTTAGTCTAGTTCAACAAACAAACAAGGAGTAATGTGGCAGTTTTAAAGAATAAATTTATTTATCGCATGAGCTTTTGTGGGAGAAAATCACACTTCATCAGATGCAAAACAGGATTTTCTCCCAGAAAAGCTCATGCGATAAATAAATTTGTTAGTCTTTAAAAGTGCCGCAAAACTCTTTGTTTGTTTTGATCGAAAATGTGCTTCATGGCAAAGGCCTGGGTATTGAGTGCAGCTTGATATTTGGTTGTTCCACTGTTGACCGGATCTTTATCTTGAGCCTGCTTTTTTAGAAAATGATTGAGTTTAATAAACTGGATGAAGTATATTTTATTATGTTTTTGGTTCCATGCATGGAAAATGTTTTTGGGATCTGATGAGGTAATTGTGTCCCTAGGAAAATAGTGCTATGAACATAACTGCTCTGTAGTGGAATGGAAAGTTGCGTTTTAAGTCACTGACAGATATGCCTCACAGTTTCCTGTTTCCAAGAAAGTTTGGCAAAACTGTGTTAGATCACCATTGCTGTTCAGTGTCTGCATTGATTGATTGATTGAATAAGTTTGAAGATGCAGCTTTCAGTTCTGCTTTGAGATCTAGATGTGCTGATGATGTCTAGTTGTCTCAATTTGCTGAGTCTCTGCACCTTATGGCTGATCGGGTCAAAGATGAAGTAATTCCTATTGGTCTGGCTACTAGTCCAGATAAAACTAAGTCCTGAACATTGCCATTGGGCAGCCTCCGGCTCCAGATTAGTCAGCTCAGTATTAACTGTCTGAATGGGACACTGAGCAGATGGCAGCTGTCAAATACTTGGACAGCATCTTGCACAGTGCTGGAGAATGCTTGAAAGTCATGGATGCTTGTGTCACAGTAACATTGTGGTCTTCTGAATTACGAGTATACATAGATTTGACTTCCTAGCTATCATCACTGATGCAGAAACAACTTAATATTTATTAATATATAGCAGCAGAGACTGTAGACAGCTAAGACCTGATTTATGTCCAAAGTAGCTTATTCCACTACCCACAGGATGACATGACAGATGAGGGATGAGTCTGGGAAATATGAGATCTAAATAAAATAGGGTGACTGAGGTTACTTGTTAAATCTTGTGTTCATATAGTTTCATTTTTGTCTCATTTTTTGATTTTATTTTTATTAGCTCCAGAAGTGTGGGTCATTGAGGTGAGTTGAAAATGGCTAGGTTATGATTTTGGTAGTTGTTTCATTGGCAAATGTTTAATAACCTTCTAAAGGAATGGTAACACTGAGACATAACACTCCCATCATCCTCATTTGGTTTTTTCCTCTGTATAAAAATTTAAAGTATAGCCCTGCTGATTAGACTTTTTCTTGATAACCTTATTCTAATGGCTATTGTTAACGTGGCTGTCTGAATAAAAAGGCATAAGTTGAATCTGTGTTTCTCTTGAATGCTGCCCAATCCAGTGACTGCTCTTGTCTGCTGCTATTTGCTAGTCCGCCAACTTAGTGCAACATGGGAATGACTGCAGCCACTGGAGGTTCAGTGTATTTTGTATAGATTTCTGTACAGGAGTTGGAAAACAAATCTATTCTTGGAGGCAAATGGCTTTTAAAAACTATATGTCTTGCTATTTAATTTTAATGCAGCAGTCATCAAGCTGCATTTCCAAATACTAAAGCTGGTATAAACGAATTCCTATTAGATAAAATCTCAGTGCCTTTTATTAAGACTTGAGTAAATATGTAGGTTGGTTGACCCAAGATAGACTGATATCTGGAATTCATGCTTTCTTAAACCTAACATTTGCTTGCAGAGCTACAGATTTTGAATGACCAGCTGTAGGGGTATTATGTACTTTTTCACATAATACTGGACAGTTGTGCTTAAAAAAATTCATTAATCTTTGTAAGGCAGACATTTGGTATGTTAGTCTTTTCCAATCAGACTCATGCTTAGGGATACAAGTTCACCCTGCATAAAGCTCTGCTTTTTCATCATGGCTTGCCTGGGCATTGAGCCTTGGCATCAACAATGTTGAAATAGTTTGAAAATTAGAGAAATTAATGGAAAAGCAGCAGATGTTCATTCTACAAAATCTTGCTTAATTAATTTATCAAAAGGGAAAGGGACAAAAGAGTTGAAGAGAACTGGACATTTAAAATGGGTTAAGGAAATACAGTGAGGAGTAGGGAGAGAAACTTCCCATCCAGTAGACATGCTCCTTCCTGATTTTGTGATCATGTATGAATCTTTTTAATCTGGTTTACCAGTCCTGGATGCAAATTTTCAAATTATCCACAAAATGAAAGCTTTTTCAGTGGCAGTGCAAGATGCCTGGCCTACATGCCTCAATCCTATCCCAGATTACTCTCCTGTCAGGGAAAGAGGATGACTGCTCCATGTCCACTCAGTCCTTGATATCTGCTGACTAACAGTTACATACTTTTTATTCAGAGCATGTCAGTGTTGGCAAACTCCCTACTTCTTGACTTCAGTGTCTAGTTCAGAGCAGATGGGCTATAGGTAATGAATTTGGCTTCTGGAAAACTCTTGATTACTCCACAGCAGGAGCAGATCATGTATTCATTTCTGTTTGGAGAGCAAGTACTGCAAAGGCAACAGCTGGGATGGGTGTATATTTATGAAGAAAAAATGCCAGGCTTCAGTGATCTGCATAAATTTCATTTGGTTCATGAGTACTGTGTTGTTTCTAGATCAAAATGCAGTCAGTCTTAGTTATCAGCCAGTCAGCAGTTAAAATTCCCCAGTGATCTGAAGAACTCTTGCCTTGTGAACTGTGCTCTGACAACATTCTTACTTTATGAATCTGCAGCTCTTACATTTGACATTCCCAACTGGCTTGTTAGTTTTCTAAATTGGTCCACTGTTCTATTCCAAAGTGTCAGTCAAGAGGTTCTTGCCTTCAAAATATTAAAAATAGTTGAATAATTTAAAATGGCCTAGAATGCTAATCTGCAGCAAGTGGGGAAAATTAGGCATATAGACTAGGGTATATGTTAGCTGTGACAGTAGGTGTTGATAAATCTTGGCATCCTTAATAAACACTTAAATAACACTTCAGGTCTCTGAAGAAATCTGAATGTGAAAGTCTCCTGTCATGGAATAACTGCACCTGTGGCCAAATAAGATGATGGTAATAAAACTACAGGATAGAAACTCAAATTTTGCTGTTCCTGAATTCAAAGCACTATTTACTTCGAATTGTGGCTTAGCCAGCATGATGACAGTTGGAGTGAACTTCAGAAAACTCCCCCCTTTCATTTGTATGGGCTGCTTCTTCATCTGTATATCAAACAACCTAGTTTGGCTTGGAGAACAGGTAATCCCTTTTTTGAAGGATTTACAATCTGTTCTTACTTTGTTCAGTGCATTTGAACCACAATTCCAGTTTGGAGCCTCTAGGAGCTACCATAATATGTTTGCTACTAATTATAGGTCAAATCAACCAATGGCCCTAGGCTAAGTAATTTTCTTTGCCTCTTGTATTGTGACCTGTGAGATAACTATGTATATAATTTTAAGTGCATATTTTAAGGTGATATTTTCTTTTTAAGGACAATTTTCCTAGGCTGTCCTTGGCTCTCTTGCTGTTATTCAGAAGTTGATTGATTTTTGGAATTTGATTTTTACAGTTTAAAATTTAAAAGGCTGTAAAACATCGTAAGTAGCTTGACTTTTTTTTGAGTTTAGGCTGGTCCAAACATAATGCAGGGAGAACAATACAGAGACTGACAAGAGCATTATTTAAGAGGTTTTGTTTGTTTTGTTTTGTTTTTTTGATCCTGAGCAAGTTCATAGAGAAGCTAGTCAAAAGATAATTTCAAGCTCATTTAACTGAAGCTAACATTGGAGGCCCTGAACCATTTGGATTCAGATCAGGATGTGGAAATGAAATTGCTTTAGTGGCACTGGTGCATGATTTCCTGCTGTTGACGGGTAGAGGGCAAACATCTACTTCTCCACAGTCAGTCAATATCACGGACCATGAGATACTGCTCTGTTACCAAAGAGGGGTGGCAGGGGTCCTGGGTAATGTGCTAAAATGGTATGAATTCCTTCTGGAGGGAATGCACTAGAAGAGTAGTGATGGGAAGGCTACACCTCTACCACTGGACCTTGTGGAGTCCCACAGGATCAGTTTTCTCTCTTTTCCTGTTCAGAGTCTACACCTAACCACTGGGTGAAATGATAAGACAACATGGGCTCTGAAGTTTCAGCAATATTTAGATAACTTTTTTATAATATTTAGATAAAGATAACAGCTTTACTCACCACAAATAACCATGCCAGTATTACCAAAGTATTCCAGTGCTTGGACAAGATCAGTGCTTGCATAATGAATGATTGATTGAAGATGTACCTGAAAAAGAAAGGTGTTGCAAGTGGGCAAAGGAAAGCTTTTGATGCTCACCAGACTCAGAGAAGGGCCACTGGCTTTTTGCTCTGTTCCATCTTTTGCTGTTGTCTTTCATGGTAGCAATCACCTTGTTCAGCAGGATATTGGAGGTACAGGCTCTGATGACTGGTGTGCCTTATGCTGTGTCAGAAAAATAAGGTGGTTCTTGGACTTTATCCAGAGTTTCTGGCTTTCATTTGAAGTCAGTTTCTCTGCTTGTTCACACCTCAAATCCCATAACTATGTTGAGGAGATCATGCTATGTATAAAAACTTGAGATGTCAGCTACTATTTAGAAAAAAAAAGTCTTTCTGAAAATGTAACGGTCTGTAACCATGTGCCTGAACACACAATGCCTACTGAATGTTTCTCTGGGTACAATAGTTCAAACAGTTATATTGATGTAAATAATCCCTTCTTTTGCCCCCCCCCTTTATTTTTCTTATAAAATGTGAAAGTGCCTAAATGCCAATTTTTGACGTAGCATGTTAAAATCGATATCTCTTACAGTGCTTAATAAATGAGGTGTCCCTGTGTGTAGTGTGTGCATGTGTGTATGCAGTGTAACATAACAAAACAAAAAAAAAAAGTCAAGTTTTTTTTAATAACTAACAAAGGTGAAGCGAGTCATTTGGTATTGATACATAAAAGTAAAAATGTATATATAAAGTATGCAGACTAGTAGTAGCATGGTAGTTCACTCTCAGTTTGAAGGTATAACTCGGACCAAATCAATTTAATTCAGGTGACCCTTGAACTAATATAAGATCCTAAATGTATAGGACAATAAGTACCTCCTATAACAGAGAATTCTCACTTCTTTTCAAAGGAAATGACTTCAGTCTTAATCACCTACCTACAAGGTAGGCTGACAAAACAAGCAAGGAGTTCTGTGGCACTTAAGGACTACCAAATTTATTTATAGCATCTGAAGAAGCAGGATTTTCTCCCACGAATGGTCATGTGATAAGTAAGTGGTTAGTCTTTGAGTGCCACAGGACTCCTTGCTTGTAAGGTAAAATCAGTAATTGTACAGTTGGGACTTGACTTCTTGTTGCAAGGCCTATATTTAGTCATTGATTAAAGAATTTTGTCTGAGTTGAGTAAGTAAGCTTTTTAAAACACTTTATATGGTGGCATATTTATATGGTGTTTCACAAATGTAGTTTAAACCTGTTCTGTCATGTAAACTCAGTTCTATGTTACTATTTCCAGCCCTTGCAATTTTATGACAAGTCTTGTGACTCAAACTTCCAGCTCAGCTTTCATTTGAATAACATAAGATTTTTGCCATCATAGTAGGGAGAGAAGTTTGAAAACGTGATGTTTCCCAGAAATTGAAACCTGAAAGCAACAAACTTGATTTTATTTTTAAAACTGTGAGGTTTATAAATCAATTGCACAGTTGTGGAGAATCTGACTTCTATTTTTTTTTTTGAAAGTTTTGAGTTGGCAATATAGATAATGTAACAATTGCTGTAGACCTGACACCAACCTAAGTCAGTTGGTTACTCAGCTTGGTAAACAGACTTAAATTCCTAGTTTGTACAGAAAGGTATAAGTAATTGTATTACTATATTGTGTAGGAGCTTTAGTCATGCATCAAGACTCCATTGTGCTAGGTGCTGTATAAACACAGAACAAAAAGACAGCCCCAGTGATAGATATGATGAACATTAAAAGCATCTCTGTACAAATAACTAGTTTATATCCCATACTGCAGATTGTGCAAAGCTTATTTTTCAGATAGAGGCTGTTGTGCATTTTAAACCTTTCTAGAGAAAAGGAAGACAATTTATAATGCAAAGGATGCTTGATGTAGATATCTTTAAAGACAAGATTTAAAAATTCCTTATGTTGCTGGTATTGCTATTTGAATATATGTAGCTAGTTGCAGTGGGGTATTTTTGTTATCACTGAATGAGTTGCAAAATTAACGTTTCAAGCATTACACATATTTTATATCAAAATCTTTTTTCCATACCATAGGAACTTCCTTAAGGATTAAAAGGAAAATAATAATTGAAGGTGCATGTTCCTAGATCAGATGATTTAGCATTTGTGTTCTTTTTGTTTATAGGGGCTTGGCTCTGAAAATGTATCAGTTTTGCCTTTCTGTTTTCAGATCCTGATATCATGGATCCCCCTCCATCTTTTATGACCTACTTGCACATATTCTCCTGTGGCCCTGGGTCCAAGGTCAGACTCAGTTTTCAGCTAATACTGTTAGCTTGTGCAAACTACCCAGTTAGTGAGATGATATATTGAACTGTACTATCCTACTGAGTAATTGCCATGAGATTTTCAAGCAATTTTGTGCAGATCACTCACTGCAGGTGCTGACCAAGGAGAAGGAGGGCTGTATTCACTTTAATGAATAAGTGGGCCAATGGTGTTAACAGCAAACCTCCAAATTTGTAGTGTGCATTTACAATGTGAAATGTAACATGTTACAATGTTACCTATGCTGCCATGGTAACAAAGAAACAAACAACATTTATCTTCCTCAGACTGTTTTTGCACATGGTCAATTTTATCTGCTGCACACTTGAGGAAGAAACCATGAAAATTGGAAAGTTTACATGAAGGATATGAACTACCAAGAAAACGTTTTAGCTGACCATAGAACTTTTGCAAAAAATGTTGTAATTAAAGAGCTATTAAATCATTAAAATAAATATTTCATAAATTCCTTTTTGATTTTTCCCCCATCATTTTCGATGGGATACAGCTAGTAACTCATTAATATTTAATGTGCAACATTAAACAGTACTAAACAAGTCTTTGGATTTGGTACAATGAGACCTCTGTCTGTTTAGTATCAGGGCAAAGATGCCATTAAAAAAATCTTTTTTGACCTTCTATTGAAGATAAAAGAAGGAAAGAGGTAAATCATTTGAAAGGTAAATTAATAGGGGTTTCATTTTAAGTACATCCCTTATTCCCTTTTCCCATTAGATGGAGAGAGTTTTAGGAGGAAAAGAGCCCTTGTTTCTCTTAGATGACATCAGAGATGAAAGCAAATTCATTTTTGGGGAAAAGAGAAGAGATTAACAACAAAACCCAAGCCATCTCAGCTGAAGTCGTCTTAATTCCAGTCAGTGGTTGGGATTCAGCTGTAGCTGGTAGGGGTGACAATGTCATCTTGGTCCATCTCTCTGATCTGGCTTGGCCTGGTTAGGACAACTCTCAGGGTCAGGCTGATAAAGTCCCAGGGTTCCAGAAGACCGTGGAGGTTGGCAGGCATGATGGTGAAGCTTGCTTGGTATTCTTCCTCCAAAGTCTCTTTAAGAACCCACAAAGGCAGTGGTGAGTGGAATAGCCCATCCCCTTATTATTTTCTCCACCAATTAGACTTTTCTGCCAACACACCAATTCTAGTTCACTGTTTTCTGGTGCCATATTTTCCTTGTATGCCAGGTATGATCTTAACATAGTTCTTTTGCAGGAGGTCAGACTAGATGATTATATTGGTTCCATCTGACTTTAAAGTAAGGCTTAACAAAATTGCTGCCCAGGTAGTGCTGAGCTTCAAACCAAGGCAACTACCTGGAATGCCCCCACCACCAAAAGACTGCTGCTGTCATTTTTGTAGTGCCCCAGAGCTCCCTGCTGCCGAAATGCTTTCAAATCCCCCGAGCGCTACTGCAGACAATGACAGCTCTATTTCTAGGTACCATGGGGTGCTCCACTGCTGCACCTGGAGTTTGTCAAGCCCTACCTTAAAGTCTGTGAGTCTACATAAGTAAGCCTTTTCATTTGGACTCATTAAGTCTTTTCAAATCCTTTTCATGCCTTTTCCCATCACAATTTGTTATAGAAGTGACATCTCATGAACTTTCAGGTACTTTTTACAGTTAAGTGCGCAAATAGGGTAAGCTGGTCTCAGTGGTATGATAGATTGTTTTTCTTACTGGCACCACTGTAGACAGCTAGTCTGGTTCTTTGATGGTCTGCCCCTTCTGTGATTCAACCCTCTGGCCAGCTCACACATTGATGTCTGTCTTTTCCAGGGTAGATAAAGGGTCCAGCAATGGGGTAGATCTCTAGGTAAAGCAAGGGTAATCTGGGTTGGGATCTGCACTCTTGTGTGTTCAGGACCACCTTTATCTAAATTCCCCACATGATAGTTAGACTTCTCCCTTGATGCTCCTAGAGTTTGGTGAGGGAGGCTGTGTTCACCCTATTCACTGGGTTCTGATCCAGGACCGAGTGGTAAGCAGTTACGTTCCGCATGGTAGAGTGTTATACTGCTGCCTCTCTGGATCACTTTTTACCAGTTCCCTCATTTCACAACAGATAAAGTAAAAGCTGTATAACTGGAATCAAAGCTCAAATGTCAGACTTGCTGAGGATCACAAATCTCTTCCCTTTGCATTTGGCAACACTCCCACACAACCAGACCTCAGGCAGGAGCTCTTGCAGTGTTCTGTTCTAGGAACTTGGTGTACAGGGTCAGTTCACTTCCATTGTCTGCTGCCCTCGTGAACTGACTTGCTTTCCTTTTGAGCTCTTCCCTCAAGTTCGCCTGAGCCCAAAACCGCTGCTTAATCTTTTCCTTACTGGTGTGAGTTTTGTATGCCTCCATCACAAGTTCCTACTCATTATGTCTGGCTTTTGTGTTTCTTTCAGAATTCTCCATTTTCAGTTGCTCACTCTCCGAAATTTGTATCTCTTAGGATAAACTCTTGCAGACCTGCTCTCTTACCAAAGGTAGGATTTTATGTCCTTTGAGCAATAGTGGTTTGGCAGTCTGAGAATTCGACAAAACAAGGTTTTGTATTTGAGAGTGTGAGGTAAGGGAGAGTCATGAATGAAACTTAGTAAGAGGTGTTTCAGGTATTGAACCCGGGGTTTTGGGCAAGGGAGGACAGCAGTATGCTAAAATAGCTACTGTAATAGTGGGGGATTTTTTCTTGGGTGGTTAGAGAGCTGGAGGGACAGCAGTGGAGGGAATTTTGGTTGGGCTTGGTCCTGCTTTGAGCAGGGAGTTGGACATCAGAGGTGTCCAACCTTTTTGGATGAGGGATCACATTGCAATTCTTTTCTCACTCATGGACTGGTGAGCAAACTTTTTTTTTACATTCCTAGACCCACACAGGTACGTGCAGTGGCTCCGTGGGCCACATTCTGGGCAAGCCTAATGGTCTCCTGAGGTCCCTTCTAACCCTAATCTTCTGTGATTCAGTAAGCTCTAGCTAGGCAGTGATGACTGAGCTGGCCTTCTGGAGATGTTTGTGTGTCAATTTGCTTAGCTCTGTTTAAAATGTATGTAGTGATGTAAATAAGTGTAAGTAATCTAGACTCAGAATCATGGATTTCTCCAGCAACAAACTGACTTTCTGCAAGTCTCCAAAACAGCTTCACAAAAGATGACTGATATCTGGAGAACTGTATTGACTGTAGGCTGGCAGTTTTAATATGGCAGTGTTCCTCATTGAAAGGTTTCAAGTGTTCCAATGAAAATTTAGCTTTGATCTGCATGCGATGCTATTTCCAGTTCCAGAATCAATCTCTGAATTTTTCTGTGGTTTTTGGCACTGTGACGGGGTGCTGGGTGGCAATCCCCTCATCAACCACCTGTAAAGCTAGCCTAAATAGCTGGGGGGCAGCAGAGCTGGCTGGCATGTTTAACTGAGCTGGTGCTTGATTATCTGAGGGGAAGCGGCTGTCAGCGTATGCAGGCTGAGCAGTTGCCCAGGTTTGATTAGGTGAGGGGCAGCAGCAGTCCAGCTGACCGAGGGAGGTTTTTATGTCTGCCTAGAAAGGAAGAGGAAGACCAGAAAGGGGAAAGGAGAGGAAGCATGCACATAGGGTTTGCTTGTCTCCCCGGATCTTGAACAGCCCCAGAAACTGCTGGCACAAGCAAGGAACTGTAGGGAGGTAGGGAATTCCTGTGCACCTTAAAAGTAAATCTTAATTCTTGTGCACACCTGAGTTCAAGAACAGCATGGCTCAAAAGAGAGGGTTCCTTTATGCATGGCTTTACAACCCCTAACACTGGTAAGCATAACTGGAAAGACTTCTGCATTTCTATAAGATCCCCATCAGTCTACATTAAAGTCAGCACTCACTGTGTATTGTTTAATTTTATCTCTCTAGGGATGTTCCCTGACTCAGCATGTTTGTGTGCTTTCCTGACATCAAGGACTATGTCAGTAATTATTATCCATGGCTCTCTGCTACAGAATCCTGTTAAGGCCATGGCATTGACTAGTCTGCTATCTCTACGCTATCACAAGCATGGATTACATCCATTTTCAAAACGTTACTTCTCTAGGTGACAAGTGCTCCAGAAAGCTATTATCCTTCCATTGACTTGGTGTGCCAGAATTTGATACTTCTGCTTATTCTGTATGTTCCCTGATCTTTGAAGCATCTGACAAAGTGAGATTTTCTCCTGTGAAAGCACATGTGGAAAATAAATTTATTAGTCTTTAAAAGTGCCACAGGACGCCTTGTTTGTTTTTTCTGCTTATTTTTGCAGCTACGTTTACCAAAATGGCTGCTGCAGAAGCTGGGATTCTTTCTAAGCAAGAAAATACTTGAGCCACCCTATATCTTATTGACGTATTTGGCTACCATTAGTCATGTCTGCATTCATGTGATCTGAAAGAGAACTTTCAATGAAAGTCAGCTTCTGCTTCCTACTAATAAAGGAGAACAGATTGAATGTAAGAATAAACAGGGAGCTTTTGACTACTGACCATGAACAAATTGAATTTTTTGACTGAGTTCACAAAATTCAATACAGTAGAACAATAACTGTGCCATGTTAATAACAACTGCCATGTTAAAAATACTATGCCATGTTAAACGTAAACCAGAGGTGTTGCTGGCGCTGGGCAGCCTGGGGCACGTGCCCTGAACCCCAGTGCCGGCGCCCAGGATCTCCGGCCCAATCGGGCCGGAGATCCAGGGCCCAGCTGCTGGTGGCCGCGGCAGTCCCATCCCTGGCTGGGGATGTGGGGCCCGGCCTCCTGCAGCTGCTTCTGGCCCCACCCCCACCGGGGATCTGGGGCCTGGCCACCCGTGGCCACGGCGGGCAATCTGGGTCCCGGCCACGTGCGCCGGCAGCAGCCCCATCCCCGGCTGGGGATGCAGGACCCCACA
>ML682025.1:195667-227284 GCA_007922195.1 Podocnemis expansa
TGCGCCGGCAGCAGCCCCATCCCCGGCTGGGGATGCAGGACCCCACAGGCCTTGGCTGCTTCCGGCCCCATCCCCAGCTGGGGGTGCGGGGCCTGGCCTCCTACGGCTGCTTCCGGCCCCGTCCCTGGCCGGGGATGCGGGGCTGCGCCTGGCCCTGTCCCTGGCCAGGGGGCAGGGCCTGCAGGCCGGGGCCGGGGCCTAGGCCTGTGCCCTAGGTCCCTCCCTTGGCCAGTGACGCCCCTGATGTAAACTACCAAAAATGAAGAGAAAGCAGCAATTTTTTTCTGCATACTAAAGTTTTAAAGCTGTATTAAGTCAATGTTCAGTTGTAACCATAATGTTCTGTTCAGATTTACAAAGATTTCAAAGGTATGAACAACCTCCATTTCCAAAATGTTTGTAACTCTCTCTAAGGTTCTTACTATAGTACATAAGTATTAAATTTTAGGGAAACTGATTTCAAGGACATATGAAATCCGATAAGAAAGATCTGCTGTGAGGGAAAAGCTCTGCAAACTGCTGGTGTGGGAAGAAACTGAGGAGTTACTCAACGTAAGTTAATTGACCCATTAATGACTAGATGACTTCTGAAATCAAAGCATATGGAGAACAAGCACCCAGTAGCTTCCTTTATGAAGGAGTGTTCAGGGCCTAAGGATGGAGTAAAAGCCCTGACCTGTAAATGGAGAAGAGTGAGGTAACTATACAAGAATATAGTTTAAACTTGCAGGGAAAAGCAGAATGAGTTATATAGGAACCTTTGTATTTAACTTGCCCCATTTGGGGAGTAAGCATAGTGAAATGACAAATAGCAAAGAAAGTAGGTCCTTCTAAAAGTAAATGAAAATGTCTTGAACGGCTGATGTGCTCAAATACTTTTTCTGTTTTTCAATAATGAATATGATTTTATAGCTGAAGTGAGAACCTTATATAATACTTATCAGTAAATCCCAGAAGGGTTTTTTGGAATATCTGAACATAAACTATTTGAAAGGTCCAGATGATATGCATCAGAAAATACTGAGGAAAATGCTGTAGCAAATATATTATACCCCTGTCAGTTACTTCTGACATGACATGAGAAACTGGAGAGGGACTGGAAAATGGGAGAAAAACAAATATGAGTGACCTTTGACCAAGTAGTCCTGGCAACAGCCTTTCCATAAGTTTAGCTTTCTTTTCCTAATAAAGGAACAAGTGCCAAATTTTGTGAAGGTTAATAGTATTGCGAGCAAGCAACTTCAGAGAGTAATTCTAGATAAATGTGATTGTGATAGAAATATAAAAATTAGTGAGTGGTAAATGCATTGTAATAACATTTTAGTAGAACTGTTGACAGTACCTCAAAACTTGGTACTACTAAGTTCCTACAGGCTTTGATATAAATGCTGGCCTTTCAATAAAAAATACCAAAAACAAAGTTACAATAAATGACAGAATAACAAGCTGAAAGAAGTAGGAACTGGAGTAATGTAAGAATCATTTAGGTCAGGGGTTTTCAAACTTGAGTCGAAAGCCAGCACTGGGTCATGGATCCCCAGGCACTGGCTCATGGCGCCACCTGCTGCCACCACCAAAAGACTGGAATGCATTGCTTAAAGATGTAATTGTTGGGTCATGGGTATCAATTTTTTTTTTCAACTGAAAAAAAGTTTGAAGAACACTGATTTAGGTGAGCTATTAAACATCAAATTTTCACAGCTGCAGTACATCTGATGGAGACAATTTATGCCTATCAAAGAAAGCTCCGCACTGGCACTTACATTGGTGTAATTTATGCCTCTCAGGAGGGTGTCATATTCACACCGCTGAGCAACGGAAGTTAGGTCAACATAAATTGTATCATAGACATAACTTTAGCCTAATAAAAAGTGTTATAATAGGAGTGGAATGAAATGGCTAAGCAGATAAAGATAGGCTAAATGTCAAAAGAAAATTTTCTGCAGTGAACTTCCACTCAGGGAATGCAATGCCATGCAATGCTTCCAAATTAATCTATATTGGGTGTCTCCTTCCAAAGCTGAATGCCTGAAATTTTTTGGTGTTGAATAGATGTTAGAAATAATTACACTGAAAACAGATTACTTAAATGATCAGTGGGATTTCCCAAATGTGTCTAAGTAGAATATTAAGAAAAATGAGCCTCGTGTCAGGGAGAGGGAAAAGGAGGTAGAAGAAAAACCCGGATGCAATTATGTGCCATGCTTGCTTTTTAGAATAGAGTAAAAGAATTTGACATGGCCAAACATGTAAAAAGAACACTTTTTTCTCTTTTAAATGTATTTTCTCTTGATATTGAATTGTATCATGTTTCTAGAGGAAACTGCATACTTATATTATGTTTGTACATGATTAAGAGCTGATTTTTATTTTTATCTGCCTTATCTGGAAAATCACATTTTGTTATATTCAGTGCTTCTTTTCGTGCCTTTTTTTTTTAAGTATATATTCATAGGACCCAAATTGTACAATCTCCCTTTTAACAGGGTTGAGGTAAACTGAAAGCTGAGGCAAATACAGCAGTGTAGTGGACAAAGTTAATTCCACACTTTTGGAGATATTGTTCTATTAAATATTCTGATTTTTATGCTATGTGTACTTGCACAGCTAATTTTTCTTCCTTAATGTTTGCAGTTTTGTGAATAGAGCAACTCATTGTCAAATGAAAATTTATTGGCAAGCTGCCTCCAGTAGGTGTATTGCATATTTCTGATAAATGGTGATTGGGTCACTGCAACTGCATTGACTCTAATAATGAATGCTTTATATTCAAAGCATAGATGAAAGCTAGGCCTTTGGCTAAAACATATGATGTCAAGTCCTTGATTCTCATGGGCTTACTTGAGATCCTGTTTGCTCTCTGTATATCAATTTCCTTAGCTGTATACTGGGGGAAATACTTATTTTGGCGTGGAATTTAGGATTAACTTAAATTTTGAAGTGATTTGCGATCCTCAGCCGTAAGGCACAATAGTAGCAGAAAGACCTTGGCTTGTGTAGGCCAATCAAATGACAGCTGATTGCATTCTATAAATATGTCTGAGGGAGAAACAAGAGGGAGGGAGAGTAGTTATTTAAGTTAAGTGTCGGTTAGGACATGAGAAGTGGATATAAACTGGTCATTGATAAAGTTAGTCTTGAAGTTATTTGAAGGTTTCTGGTCATCAGCAGAATGATATTCTGGGAACAATGGAAGTAAAAAAACCCTACCTAACCTAAGTTTATGGAGGGGGTATGATGAGACTGCCTACAGTGGCATGTAACCAGTTTACAACTGCTAGCAGCAAGTATCTCCAATGGGTTGTGGTGTAGCACTAGGTGGGGAAGGCTTGGATTTAACACAGAGAATTCTTTCCTGGTTGTCTGGCTGTTTGATCTTCCCAAAATGCTTACTGTCTAACTGACTCTCATATTTTGCATTGAGAAGAAAGTATCCTCCAGGTCAGATTGGTAGAGATGCTGGAGTTTATTCACTTTCCTTGGGTCATTGCAAGCTTAAACTCATGTAAATGGTGTAGTCTCAGTAACTTGAAGTCTTTAAATCATGATAACAAGACATCAGGAACTGAGCCAGAGGTTAGGGGTCTGTTATAAGAGTGCATGGGTGAAGTTCTGTGGTCTGCAACGTGTGGGAGGTCAGACTAGATTATCAGCATGGTGCCTTTTGGCTTTAAAGTCTTTGTGTTTGAATTTTTCTCCTGAAGGTTCAATTATTTTACTGAGAATTTTTCTGAAGGTTCCTGCATTGAACAAAATGACTTCAGTCCTGCAGCTGCAGGTTTCTTTAAGTGTTTGAGCAGAACTGGCTGCTGCTGTTGAAATGGTAGGTGGAGTTCCGTGGGGGAGGCTGGCTTGTCAGCGATTAATGTTTACACCCTGGGTTGATGGAGCACGTTTCTGCAGTGCTCTTTAATTTGGTCTGAATCAGAAATTCAAGTCTTTGTTCCTGGGCAATCATCCTTTCTTATTTAAAACAGCTGAGTTACATGTCTCTGTGTGTGAGAAAATGACAAGTTTAATAAGCCTTTGTCCTCTTCCTTGGTATTTCATTTGAAAAAGGTAGTTGGGCCAGTTGCATCATTGAGTTTAATTAAAATATTACCCTCCTTAATCTACAACGCAATAAAACCCACCATAAAAAAAAAATCTAATGCTTACTATAATTATTCTTTATGCTTTTACCCTGCAAGTAATCAGAATCAATTTTCTGAAAATGCATTTTGCTGGTGTTGAGAAAGGGAAACTGTTTTGCCTACAGGTGTTCAGGTTACCATGACATTGTTTTTAAAAAAAAAAAAAAAAAGTCCTTCATTTGATTTATTTTTATAGAAAGATGGTGATTTAAAGTTGCAGTAAAATGACAGGCAGAGATAATGTAAAACTGAGGTTTGGTCATGGGGCCTAGGAGAGGAGATTAAAAAAAAAAACCCAACAATCTGGGTATATTGACCTAAAGAAAAAGGTTGGGGGTGGGAAGGAGGGAAGAAGGTTCTATTTTATGTGACAAATTGTTGTTCTAGGAACATGAGCTTCCATAACATACATTAAAACAAAACAGTTTTCAACATGTTAATCTACGTTGGAGAAGAATAATTTGATTCAATTTAAGAGGCAAGGAGTCCTGTGGCACTTAAAGACTAACAAATTTATTTATGGCATGAGCTTTTCATGGGAGAAAATCCCACTTCATCAGATGCTTTGAAGTCTTGAAGTGCCACAGGACTCCTTACTTCTCACAGTTGCCCCTTTGGAATTGATTCAATTTGTGATTTGTCAGATTAATTGACCTGACTTGCAAGTATCATTCATACTTACTCCACTTATGTCAAGGAGCACATGGAAAATGACTATTCAAGGCCACTACTTAATCTCTGTACCATTAGCATTTTCCCAGAGTGATGGAGCAGTAGTTAATTTTATTTACAGCATTTAGTAGTCAAATTTCAGAACTAACGATGGTGTTCCTATAAAGCTCTTGGTTAGGAAAAATTGAGAACTCTGAAATATTTTCCCTCTAATTCTGCTCACGAGAATTAAGTTCACTATATCTTATCTGTGGGTGACACTGAATAGTACCATATATCTTTGCAAATATGGTACATAAATTTGCTCTCTTCTGACAAGTAAAATGGAGTTTGTAGCAACCCACACAGATTGGTATTTGTAGTATTCCTCTCTGTGTTTAACTCTGATTTGTGAGGAAGTGAGCTGTTTCCCTCTTCCAACCTCCACATCAACTGTCCCACATTCCTGTGGCTGGGGACACAGATGCACCTGTCAGTGTCTTCTTCCATCTCTGATCCATCTTTAGGGTCTGTTTTTATAAAGGCTATCTTATATTTCCTAGGAAGAAAAGGGCATAATGCTGTTTTATCTTTACCCCTTCTCTTCAATTATGACCACTGCTCTTTGAAAGGAATTTCAGTGAGTGATCAGTGATTATGTCCCAGTCTACCTGAAGAGGAAATAAATGAAATTCAGGGGCCCCTAAATGTCCAGAACTAATACATGGAGGTGGGTTGGTGACTTGACAGTTGATTATATAAGTAAAGATCATTCTAAAAATAACAAAATAACCTCTGGGATTTTTGTTACTTTTGTAAGAGAAATTTCTTAAATGCATTCCTTGACTTAAGATAGCAATAGAGAAACTCATCCATTGGCCCTTGCATTATTCAAATCATGAAAAAGCAAAGCATTGATAGAATAGTATTCTGCTATTTGCTTTTTTTGTACCAACTGTTTTAACCTGAATTTTCAGGTTTCACTATTCCTCTAGGAAAAGAACCGCTCCTCTTTGTTCATTTATTCCTTTTGTCACATGCTGCAGTTTTTAGATTCCTGTTGCTGTTTGTATAGGATCATGAGTCATGCTTAAAGTCAGTTATTGGAAGAGAATGGCTAAATGTAGTAAGGGAATTCATTCATCCTCTTATATAGGTTTATACAAAAGCAATGGTTCTCACAGGAAAAAACTAGGCTTTTGGATCTCTGAGCTATGTATCTTGCTAAATGGTATCAAACTGCTTGGCCTCAGCAAATTAAATCTCAGAATTTAGTAATTATAACACCTACCCAAGTTAGCAGCAATCACTATTGCTGTTGGTGCGGCCCTCACAACCAACCTCGAAGCCAGTGTGCATACTCGCAACTACTGCTGAAAGCACCCTGTGTTGTTGCCATTTTCATTATTTGGGACTTTGTTGTTTGTATTAGCAGTGGTTAAAAAGAAATAAATGGGTTTAGTATATTGGAAAAACAGTTACTTTTGTACAGCATAGACTACTTTTGCCACTTCCTTTGACATGACCATGAGGGGAGGGCATTCTCTGTTTCATGTTTTTATAAGAACAGCTCAAGTAATTTATAAATCTCTTTTTTCAAAATACCTTAGCATTTTAAATGAAAATAGGAACTTCTTTGGATTATCAAAGGCAATTAGTATATTCTTTCAGTCCAATATTCCTTGAAGAAGTTTGACTAGAATATAGTTTTACATTAATTTTTGTCCTTGTGTTGCAAGTGTGTCTTTTATAAATGTACTATGAATGTCCCATTCTTTGAGTCTTTCCCATAGGCAACATAGTAATACTGGATATCTTGTTTTAAGAATTTGTTTTAAGAACTTCACTGAACTGTGTCTTTCTGCAATCTGAAACTGAAAGGTTTTGCTGTGTGATCAAATGGAATTCAATTTAATACTTCTAATTTCAGGAAGAGAGAAACTCAAAGTAGATAATGCTTTGTCTTGTTTGTTTGAAAGGACCAACCAGCTGGGATTATTCACAAAGGAAGAGTTTGATCAGTTGGCCCCAATAATGGACAGCTTCAGTCTCATGACATATGATTATTCCACACCACAGCGGTAAGACTACTTGGCTGAACAAAGATAACCAGAAGTTATTTGTTGGCAATGTAGCTATGAAAACTACAACCTGGGCTGGTTACAAGAAGAACAGATAATTGGTTCTAACTACAACAGGTGTAAGATTTTTAGTTTACCATTTAGTCTCAGCCTTCAGCCATAATCTTTTCCTACCTGTCTAAAATTAGGGTGATCTGTTCTCATTAACCTCAATGCAAATTGTTTGTTGATATCTCATAAAGGGTTTTAAACCTCAGCTGAAGAGTTTGTGTGTTCACTAGTATCTGGACGCTTATTTCTTTTGTGTAGGACTCTCTTTACTTTGCCCTAGTTAGTGCAGTGTCATTTACGATCAGGTGAATTTACAAGTTTACTTTCATTTTGTGGAAAAATGGTGTTGAGGACAACTGCTCAGTTGGTTCATCAGTATAGTTTATATTTCCTGGCCACTTGAATGACAATGACTTTGATTTGGAGAAACTAATGTACAATTCATTCAGTACTTGGTTCATGATGATAAGCATTTGACTAAAAATCCAGGGATACTGTACGTGGTATAGTGTGTTACCTGCATACTGACATGGCAGAATGTTAGTCTAGTAAAGCAAAAAAAAAAAAAAAAAAAAGCAAGGAGTCTTGTGTCACTTAAAGACTAACAGATTTATTTATCGCATGAGCTTTCGTGGGAGAATATCCCACTTCGTCAGATGCTTTGAAGAGGGAGTTTTGACAGTTGTGCTTTTCTAATTTGGATTTAGAGTGGACTCTGGCATTTAAGAAACTGTTTTTAAATGCTGTCTTAAACATTTTCATTCCTATTGGTCACTGCTGACTTCAAATTCATGTTTGTGATAAATATATCCTTCTGAAGTTCCTCCTAAGCTTACAATACATAGCTGAAATTCAGTCTCTCAAAGTCAGCATTGAGGTGAATTACTTAAATTGTCCTGTCATTGGGAACACCCTACCATTCATTTGTACTGATCCGTAGCACTCCAAATGGTTCTTTGTCATCTCTAAATATATTAACCTTTTGGTAACATTTGGACAGGTTTGTGTTTGGTGCTCATTTTTCCAAATGAATGTTTAAAAGAAGCTTGTCTCCATTTCCAAAAAGAGTTTATATATCTTCTTCTTTCCCCCATCTTCCCACACCTGCCTCTACCACTCCTTTTTCCCAGTTACCACCATTCCTTCTCAACAATCTAATCCTAGAGCTGTAGAATTTAATAAGAACAATAATAATAATATGAAGAAGAAGAAGCTGGGAATGAGCACTTAAATTTGAATGTATTTCTGTTAAGTTCTATTTGTTGAAACATGGTCTAATCCCAGCCCCATGAGCAACAGGATTCTTATGGCTACACAGTCAGATGAAAAATAACACCAAAATGGGAGCTTGTCAAAATGACCCCTGCAATTTTGCTTAGGATCTCTGAGTGCCATTTACTCATAGGTGGCAGTGGAACACAACACCACCAAGGCTATTTTCTTAAAATATATTATCTTGGCTAGATTTATGTTGCATTCTTATAGACACTTTGAAGACAGAGAATCTAGAAAGTGATAATTCATTAGCTGAATCCGTAAAGCCTTAAAAACTTAACTTGATTAAAAAACACACCAGTATATTAGATTGTTTAATCTTTAGTTAGGTATCAAAATCAAACAGCTACAAGAGTTCATTTTAATTTTGAGGTCGAATTTTGCTAGACTAGCAATTTTGGTTTTAAAGATTGTTAAGGAGGTACTGAGTCAGTGTTTTAGTTCTGTAACTGGTGCATGCAGTGGCTCAAGTCTGCTGTTGCTGCAGTGCAACTGCTCTTTCTGTACAAGGAATCACTTGCTTCAGAGTCTACAATAACACTAATCATTTCCATTATTAAAAGAAATGTGATTCTATAGTAATACCTTAGCTAAGGGTGGGAAAACTTTTTGGTCCAAGGGTCCTATTTGCTGTATTATGTGCTGTGTGCAGTAGGAATGGGGCAGGGGTAGGGAAAGGGATAGGGTTTATAAAATAAATAATAAATAGTGAATAATAAATAATAAAGGATAAATTAAAATAAAATATTGTATTTATAAAAATAAATGAAAAAATAAAATAAAAGGGAAAATAAAATTCTAATGCCACTTGGCATTGGCACTGTGGTCAGTAGCTGCTGTGCTCCAGCCAGAGCACTGTAGGAGGAAGGAGTAGGTTCAGGAGGGGAGAACGGCTACTGCATGCCAACCAGGACGCAGCTGGGCCCTGGGAGGAGCATATGCTGCACTCCAGCCAGGACACCACTGGACCCACAGGAGGGGGGAGCAGCAGCCATGCTCCAGGCTGCCAGCCATACCCAGCTGATGGACCAGATGAAAGGCCTTGGTAGGTCATGTGCAGCCCATAGGCCGTATGTAGTTTGTCCATCTCTATCTTAGTTTGAGACAGGATTTTTTTTTTAAGTGGTTTTATTCTGAATTTCCTTGGATAGGTCTCATCTAACCTTGAAAAGATTATCAGTAGGTTTTTTTAAATCTGTAAATGTAAATAAGTATCAATTTTTACTGTACATGCATAAACCAATGAAAAATACTGCCACTGATGATTGAAATTTACAACTAGACAAAGTGAGAGATCTATTGTTAGAGAACCTATTAGAGTTTGATTTAAGGCTGTCTGCTCTGTGTATTTTGACCCATGATGCTGAAAAATGATGTTTATAAGGTTATAAAGCTTTTAACTTTTCAAATTTCTATATCTACTATCACAATTTCCTGCAACTGTGAATATTTAATTAATAATTAAAAATCCTAATATCTGTACTACTATGCAGTTCTAAAATTAAAATGGATAAAAAAGCTTAAAAACAAACATAGATATCTCTTGAAATTATAAAAATATTTAATTCTGCCAAGACTAGTCTTAACATTTTAACCCGTTTCAGCTGTGCCCATTTTAATTATATCATTATTTTTAAATATGAACAGATCCTAACTTTCAGCAAAGTATTTTCTGAACAATATGCTTACTGTTATAGTTTTTTTTTAACTGTATAGATATACAAAACACTTGAGGCAGATAGTCATCAGAGAATGAAGGCCACTGATCTTCACAAGACTGGAACGGTGGGTTACTTACCAGTAACTGTCCTCCTTCGAGATGGGCTGCTCAGATTCATTCAGTAAGAGGTGTATCTGTGCTGCAGTGCACGATTGGTTGGAAGCCTTTTCGTCCTAGTCTGTCAGGAGAAGGCTGGCGGCCACCGCCTCCTCGCGACCACTTGGCTATATATGTGGCCACTGCCTGAGCCCTCCTCAGTCCCTAAAAGTCGCCAACTCCGAGTAGTGGGAATGGTGGGAGGGTTGTGAATGAATCCGAGCAGCCCATCTCAATGAAGGATAGTTACTTGTAAGTAACCCACCGTAGTTCTTCGAGCTTGGATACGTTCAGTAATAGGTGACTGGTAGCCGTGCTGATGGATGGTGGGTGGAGTTGATTCTTTCCCGCCTTCAGCACTGCCACTCCCCACAAAGGCCAGTGACCCAGGTAACGAAGGTCCATAGGAAGTACCTGGAGAATCAACACATGGACAATGGCCCAGGCAAGGAAGCCCGTGAGATAGAACGGACTGACCTAAGAGGGGAAGATGAGAGGCCTACGTCACTCGAGTGTTCCCTGACCTGCAGACAAGAGGAGCAGTGACATCCTAACGTCAGCTTATTATGAGGTGTCAAAACGAAGACGCAGTTATCGAATCATGATCAGGGAGCCATCTTTAAATGTGGACCTGGACAGTTGGTGGCACACATCTGCCAGTGCGAATGAGCTGGCAGCACTCTCTGGTCTTAAGTTTATAATAAGTTCATTAGCTGGTGATGGGGAATTAATGTGGCCCTGGAGAAAACTCGGCCTACTAGTGGCGAATACCTGAAGCCGGAAGAAACAAGGAGAAAAGAAAGGGAGAGACAGTATAGGACCTTTGCTAGTCCACCAAGGCAAGTCACAAGGAGGCATTAGACGATAGACAACCATCTATAAAGACGCGACACCTCGGCAGCCAACCTGGATCAGCATATGAAACCAAGGGTACCTTTTTAGAGGCGCATGGTTAGACGTAGTTCGCCACAGGTGCAGAGGTAAGGAACTTGGGACCACAAAATTAAAGCACCACAGTGTAAGACGGTCTGGAACATGGAGCTTGGGGGCCTCATGCTGCCCTGATAGCTATTTCCTGCGGTCCATGATGACACAATCGTTACTGGTATTTGCAATATCACTGTATGCAAAGGGTTCAGTGGTGAGACCGTTGGGTCGGTGCCCCAGCCCTCATGGTGAGCTGAGTTTGAGGCACTTGGTAAGAGGTTGAATATCCACCCCAGTGAAGGAGGAGAAAAAAGACCTCAAGGGTCTAGGTACAAGGAACAAAGGGGGGGGGTTAGCGCCATTAGTCGAAGATGGAGTGAGGGTATGACACCGTGGTAGGGTGCACCCTCACCCACCACTTCTCTTTTTCCCTTTTTCTTTTTTTCTTTCTTTTTTTTTTTTAATCGGGGCACAGCCAGTAGGGAGGGAAGTAGGAAAGATGACCATTGGCGAAGGTCATAACCCCCTGACATGGATGGTGTATGTGAGCCGACATGACATGTGACTGGGGGTGGCTGATTGTAATAGTGAATCTCTAGCCCTGGGAAAAAACTCCTGAAAGGTGGTAGAGTCTAGTGGAATACCAGTTACCACTTCCATTAGGTACCCGGAGTAGAAAGGACAGCAGCTGGGGTAGCCATGGCCTACGAGCACCTTAAGGACAAGGGTACCGTTAAACGATGTCATGAAAGATAAGCAAACCCCTGGAAAGAGGGGAAAACCATTTGACCTGGATAAGGATCAATGCCTTACAAATGGCTTATGGATGCCCTGCAAAATAATGAATGGGCAGGGTGAGCTGACAGTAGACCAGGGGACCTCCTGGGCCACAAGATGGCCTCTGAGTATGATAAGAACAGTTCAAACCTGAAATTAGACTGGGATTCATCCCCCTTTGGGAAAGAGGGTTGCTTAAAGGATTACCCCAGCCCATTTATGAGGAATCTGATAGACTCCTGGCATCGCTGAATCTGCTTTGTCAGTGGGCGGGAGAGGGCTAGCTCGTGGGTGCCTTTCCTCACCTATAGAAAGACCCTCTGAAGGCCCTTAGGTGACTTCCTTCAATTCCCCAATGTCCTTCTGGGGACTAGGAAAATGGAGTCAGTGGCTGTGACAACTCCAGGTTATCCTGATCCGCTCTAGCAGTATATAACCCGTTCCCCACCCAGCAGTTTGGGTATGTGTAGATGGACAGCAAGGGAGACTTCATTCCCATGAAAGGGATAAGAATTTCCCTACCAAGTGGAGAGAAAGAAGAAGGAGGAAAATCAAGCAGGCAAACCTATGGCGGAGAGAAGCCTTCGAAGTGTGCTAGCCCCAGGGCCTGGGTGCAGTCTGATGAGAGAATGAGAGGGATAACTGCGCAGAAGGTTGACAACCCACGAGGCCTCTAATTGGATGATAAGAGGCATGTGCACGTGGGAAATTACCCATTTATGAACATAAACAACTGGCTTGTCAATCTCTCAATTCAAATCCTGAGCACAGACATAGCCAAGTTGACGAGGCCTAATGAACCCGAGGTGGATAACTTAGACTGGTCTGGGAAGGACAGGAGAAGGGAGGGCACGGGACCTGCCCCAAAAATAGGTCGATCAGTAGGGGTTGTCTTGTTTCCCTTATTGCCTATACTTATTTATTTGTAACAAGTGACGATTGCCCAAGTCATGAACAAAATGAGTGCCCAGCACCTAGGAATCGCGAGCCGCATGGGGAAAATGGTACTTCCAGATGGGAATAGTGCGAAGAAATCACCCTGAGAAAAACTTCACATAACTTTTGAAAAGGGAAGCACCTTCCCAGGAAAGGGGAGGGAGTTTTAGAAACCATTGGAAGATGGATCCCATCTGGTCATTTGAGTGTGAGGGATGCAGGGAATCCGGGCTTACAACCCTTGCGGGTATAACCTGACCATGCGTTCTCTTATGGAGCGGGGTGGGGGGGAATGGTCCCTCCAGTGCTAACCCCGAAGAACCTGTGGAGAGGTGGGAGAGGGGGTGTCCCCCACCCATAGGGTTCCTTATGGATCCCTTTGAAACCACTGGGTAATTCTAGAGGGAGGAAGGTAACACCCTGCATTGCGATCTTATGTTAGGGTGACCTCTCACCCAAGGCAAGTGTTTTCCTCCTAGTACTTTCAATGGGCCAGATAGTGCTGTCCTGAAACAGGGAGTAGTTGGCAACCCTCGCTAGATGATAGGGCTAGAGGCTTATCAACTAAGAGGAAAATAGGTTTAGAATGCCAATACACCCAGTGAAGCAGCTTTGGAAGGCATATAGAAGGGTGCTGGGCAGCCCTTATGGACTAGGGGGTTGGACAAGGGGCCACGAAGGCAGCAGGCCCAAGAACTTTACCTCCCCCCGAGGCTCCTGGGCGTCACACAGCATGGCATCCACCTTGGCCACAAAGAAAGAACCACCTTCGAAAGGCAGGTCGAGTATAACCTGGTGGGAGGCAAAGAGCACCCTCGCCTCTCTGAACCAAGCTTCCCGTCAAAGGGTCACAGCTGAGGCCATGGTGCGGGAAGCTGTGTCTCCAACGTCCCAAGCCGATAACAGGAGGTCTTGAGACACTGTTTTGCCCTTCTCTAGGAAGGCATCATAATCTTCCCTATTCTCCTGCACGAGTAGGTGTCTAAATTTATTCATGGACTCCCACACATCCATCATATATCTAGCTACCAGGGCCTGGCTATTGGCTATTCGTAGCTGGAAGGCGGAGGAAGAATAAACCTTCCGCTTGGGGAGATCTAACTCCCTTGCATCTGTAGATACCAGGAGGGGGTCACAGAAGACATGCCCTGGGCCTAGTGCTGCTTCCACCACCCCCTGAGATTGTGGTGGGTGGTGGGTAAGGAAGGGAGACTCAATCTCTGGGACCAGATATTTAAGGCCCGCTGTGTCGGTACTGGGGAAATGGAGCCTAGGGCTTGACAGCGGGGCGCTGAAGTAAAGAAGAATTGTAATAGGCACAGCAGAAGTAAACACTGGCCCGAATAAAACATCAGTGGGTTCCGTAAGGGACTGAACCTCCAACCCCAAATGAGCGGAAACCCGGTGAAGGAGGTTGAAGTGCACTGTGAGATCCCCAGTGTAGGAACAAGTCATAGGGTTCAAGGTCCTGTCTGGTGCCAGAGGAACCGATGCTGAGCTGGGTAAAGCAGCACTGTGGGAACTCATCGGAGTCTCTTGGGGGGATCATTCGTGAGGCCGGTACCTATAAAGAGATGGTGCTGAAGGCCGTTGGCATGGCTGTTTACTCCCCTTTGACACCCCTCCTCTGGACTTGGAGACAGGGAGGCCTCTCAGGACCACGACCGCGGTGCCGGTAAAGGCAGAGTAATACAGTGCCAGGGAGTGCACTCAGTGGTACCGGGGCCCTCTTACATGGGAGGTTCCAATGTCGGGGAACTCAGTACCGACATTGGAGTTGGTGTCCGGTGCCGCTTCAGGAGCAACCAGGCTCCTGAAGTGAGGGCCGGTTTGCCCCTCTTCTAGGGGGGTACCAGCGTGGGAGGCGTTGGCAGGAGGAGTGTCCTCGCTGCCTCAAAGGCCTCTGGGGTGGCAGGGACCGGCACCGACTCCTTCTGGTCCCATGGCGACCCCCGTGTGGGGGACTGAGAGCAGTGCCAATGCTTTGGTACCAACACTGGTACCGAGCTCATCTTACACTCTCTGGAAGAGTGGCACCAGGAAGGCTCCGGTGCCGAACTAGCATGCAGTGCTGAAGGATGCCTTGAAGCTTCGGGGGTAGGCTACTGCACTTGCCCTGAGGCCAGTACCCGGTGCCTTTGCTTTCTGTCTTTAATTGTCCAAGGTTTAAAGGACTGACAGAGAGAGCAAGCGGTGACTAAGTGGGCTTCAGCCAGGCACGAAGACTGTTCTTGTGGGGGTCATTCTGTGGGAAGGCCTTACTGCAGGCTGCACAAGGTTTAAACCCTGGCATGGGGGGTGGTGAGTGGGAGCTATGTTCCTGCTCTGAGACTGCACGCTCGATAAGAGAAGCACTCTTCTGTGGAACGACATCCATGAAAAGGTGTTCCCAGTTGAGCTGGTCGCTCATATAAGGCAGAAACAAGCTGTTTGCGAGATCACAAGGAACGGGCTGTTCTGAGAACCATCGCTGAGGGCGGAAAAAATGGAACTAAGGAGGGGCCAGGCAGTGGCCACGTATATAGCCACAGGGTGGCAAGGGGGCGGTGGCTGCCAGCCCTCTTCTGACAGGCTAGGGCAAAAAGGTTTCTGACCAATTGTGTGCTGTGGCATGGATACACCTGTTACTGAATGAATCCAAGCAGCACTCGAAGAACATGTCATTGCTTATCCTACTGAGTGACTAGTGCATATGGTATCAGCCAATCTATGTCATCTTAATTGTTCATTTTGCAAACATTACATTAAGTTGCCAATGCCTATCCAGATAATTCTGTAGTCATTACTAGGTTGTAATGTTGAGCAACAGTGGAGCTGATCCTGCTCACCAATTCTTTGTGTGAATAAAATGAACAAAATTAGGTCCATTTGCAGTGTAACAGTAAATAAAATATCTGTAGGGGCATGGTGCTTTTGAATTATCTTGTGGGCATTATTCCACACCCAGTGAAGCAGGGAAAAAAGCTAAGTGGAAGCCTTCTCTTCTAACTTACCTGAGATGTTTCTTTGCCTTTTTTTACATTAGAAAAGAATCACAATGTCATTTGAAAAACAGGTTATGTGCTTTGTGCATCAAACTAGTGATTTAAACTACAAGTGATTGTCCCTTTAGCTTTTGTAGTTTACTCATTCAATTGTAATTAGTTCAAGAATACAGAGCTGCTGCTATCTGAAAATAAATACTTGCTGTTTCTGACATCCTGTTTATTCCATTGCTGAACCAACAGGCCTGGTCCAAACTCCCCTCTTCCATGGGTACGGGCCTGTGTTCAAATTCTTGATCCTGAAGCCAAATGGAGGAATAAAATTCTTATTGGGCTGAACTTCTATGGCATGGACTACTCAGCACTGGGTGCCTCTGGGGAGCCTATCCTTGGTAACAGGTAAAATGTCTACGGAGAGTGAGCTTTTATGTAGAATGGATGTGTTTTACAGTTTTTAATGATCAGTGTTGAGAAATATTTACTTGTAATCATTAAGGAAGTGGCAAAAATTATCAAAACTTTAAATGAAGTTGTAGATTGAAGAAATTCTCTCATCTTCAATAGAAAACAGAGTAGAGACTATGTCTATGTACAGAGGTACTGGCTTGTGTTTCTGGAAGCCAGAAGTTCTGCCAGAGAACCGTGGCTATTTATTTATCTGAGAAATACATATACTACTTTGCTGCTTTTTCATGGTGACATACTTTTTTAAAAGTTCTGAAATATTTGTACATTTTTCACCCATGATTTACTTTTCTCCACTTCTGAAATTATCTGTTAAACTAATTTCAGTACTCATTTTAAGGCCACAGTGTGCTGCCACAAAACAAGTAGTTTTATAAATGGTGTCTCTAGGAAAAAGGTTCAGGAAGTTGCCTTAAGAATAAAATCTATAAGCAGATGCAAAGAAATAAAGGTGACATTACCAAAGGCAGCCTAGAGCTCCAGTTTGGATTCTAGAAGAAAATGGCTGGCCCAGTTCTGAGTGATGCCACACATAATGAGCCATTTGTTGTCTTCCCAGAAGGCAGTATGATTGGCTGAGCCAAAGAGAGAATCTTAAAAAATACCAGTGATTTTTGGCAGGTAAATCAACTTTGTTCAGCAGTTGCGTGTAAGTATATGAACCTGAAGCACAAAGCACACTTCTCAGATTCAAGGGTAGGTCAGATGAGTTAGTTAACCAAAGAACCCAGGATAATAACACCAGTTTGTCCTTTATGCAGTAAAAATACAACTTAGCTGGGCAAATACTTCAAAGATGAGGATCTGATTTTTCTGTCTGGGTCTTCATTTGTCCAGAGGTTTTGCCCACATGATTTGCTCCCATGATTTCCTTGCCTTCACTTTGTTCATGCCTTTGCCTGGCAATTTGTTGAGGTGTAAAACTGTAGCTGCACTTCATTGCAGGTGATGAATTGTTCCTAAATCTAGCTGAATAATGGTGGCGTAAGTGACAGTGACTAAGGGATGGAGAAGAAGAAAATAGTTGTCTATAGTAGAAGCTTGTATACTAAAGGAGTCTTGCTGAAGGTTGCAAAATGATGAGAGCTCTGTGTAGCTTGAAAGCTTGTCTCTTTTCAACAGAAGCTGGCTCACTAAAAGCTATTTCTTCACCTACCTCCTCTATTGTAAATCAATCATATATTGCTGTAATAAAATGTGCACTACCACTTTTGCAGAAACAGTACTCGGTATTGAAATACTTCTGTATTTATCAATATAATTATGCTAGTGGATAATATCATTAATATAGTTTCTTCTACAATAATTACAATACTTTATGTGTACAAACCTAGGAATACAAAGTAAAATATCTACTGCAGTAATACCATGTACTGGCTTTCATGATACTGCACTGTGTGGCAAATTGCTGGCTTATCTACTGTGGGTCCTGTAGTTTTGTTTTTGAGGATCAGGATGCCTGGCATGGCCTCTATTTCTTAGAGCTGGCCAGCCCAGTAATGCTCTGTGTGGCAACAGGGCAGGGGAAAGGGACCCAGACTCCAGCCCAGCTGTCCTAATAGAAACAGCTGTGCACTGCCGCCAGTGCTTCGAACTGCTTCTTTCCCCTGGGCTACTTTCACCTATGTCCTTTCAGCTTCTGGGGTTTGGAAGGGAAGCCTCTCTCCCAGCATTCTCTTTCACCTGGTTCGCTTGTACTTCTAGTCAGACTGCACGACTCCAATTCTCACCAGCTTTCCTCTCAGCTGTCTAGCTAGAGCAAGATTTTTATCAGGCTCCTGGCTGGGCTTTAGTTGGCCTCAGGTGTTCATAATTGATCTGCATTCAATTCACAGGGAAAAATGCTTAAATCATTCTAGAATTTACATAAATTCCTTCTGTCACACTCCTGCTGCTCCTTCACCCTTTTGTCTCACAACTGTCCTGCGAAGTTTCCATAAGGTATAGAAGAACAGCCATACTGGGTCTGACCAGTGGTCCATCTAGCCCAGCATGTTGTCTTCTGACAGTGGCCGGTGCCAGGTAGTTTCTACTATTATAGGGAATTATTGGGGCTGGGTTAAGGCAGGGACTTTAAGGGCTGTAGCCATTGTACCTAGCCTAAAGGGGTGCTCCATGGCCCCTCAAAAATGAGATCTGGGCAGCCTAACTGGCAGGCTACTGCCACTCACTTTCAGCCTGCCTGCCCAGTCTGCTCACTAGTCAGCCAGGGGTGGGGCAGGAGTACTGCAGCCTTTGGCCCACCCCTCCCCAGCCTCTAGTAGCAGTGATGGTTTGTGATGTCCTGTGCCGCTCCCTCCCCATGGCCCCACCACAGGAGCACCAACCCCCCTGTAGCAGTGCTGACCCAAGACAGCTTTGGCTGTAGCGCCACCAATGGCTCCAGAGCACCTGGTGGGCAATGGGGAGGGGAACAGTGGGGGGGGAGGGGGCCCACAAGGGTCGGTAGCCCCAGGCCTTTGTCTGACCCTGGGAATAATAGTACATTATGGGACCTTATTGTTCTGTCTTTGGGTTGATGGAAGAAAAGCTTCTAATTAAGTATTATAAAAAATTACTCTCTTTCCAGTAGAGAATACATTTAGAGACATAAGACAGTTTGCAGTGAATACTGTGTCCTTAAGGTAGATACATCAGAGGGGGATGGCATTTCTGCCATTGACTTCAGTGACAATGTGTAGTTATTTCCATTTTCAAGTTAGTTAAAAGAAACTGGAAACCAAGTTCTAGACTCTTTTTGTTAACTTATTAGGCTTTCAGTTTTAAACAGTTACTTGTATTCATATATGCAACTTTGTAATTAGTGCTTCATTACTTTATTTAAGCAATACAGATCACCCTTTAAGCTCGTATTTTCCAGTTGTGTGTTGAGGATGCATGGTCAAATTCTGGAATCTTAGTTGTACAGACAACTGAATCTGGTTCTGTTACAATAAAGTACACTGGCTGATTGTCTAGAGCAGGTGTGGCCAAACTTATGGAACTCAAGAGCCACACAAGTTGATTATTAAACCTTCAAGACCCGCACTGACGCATATAACCATATACTTTTACCTATTAATCAGATTTGCTGATGTTCTTCCGCGAGCCACACTTTTTTATTCAAGAGCCACATGTGGCTCCTGAGCCACAGTTTGGCCAGGCCTGGTCTAGAGTGAAAATAAGTTTATTTTAACTGGTAGCAAACGGCTCATAAAGGAAGCTCCAGCTTCTAGCACCTGTGTGTCTTTGAAAAACAGTCACACAACCAGTGGGGAAGCTGTATTTTTTGCCTTGAATGTGCCTTAAATCTGTTAGGCCAATATGGGGAATTGGTACACAAGTACATAAGCCCTAACTAGTTGCAACACTTACAAATATATGAACCTGGTTACATATACATGAATCCTCACCGCTTGAAACACTTCAGAAGACAGATCCTGTAGTGATGGTATACAGATAAAGAAGTGGTAAGGAATATGCCCTTGCCTATGGAACTTGCGCATCGTGGTTTTCTGTTAGAGCCAAAGATTGACCTTTAGAGCATGTTACAATGGCCATCGGTATATACTGGGTTTTGCCTGAAGCCTAATGAGCCAGGTCTGACCCTTTTTCTTTTAAAGGGATAAAGAGTTGGAATGAGTCTTAATATTTTTATTGGCAATGAGTCACTGTATAAATGGTCTTCTAAATATTGCAGATAATCTTAAGAATGTATTTAATCCTTGAGATCTGATTAGCATGGTGGGTGGAGGAGAAATGTAATGAAAACGATTAATACACTTCTAAGTGTTTTACAGTGAACCACAACATACATAAACTTCAGTTCGCAAAAAAGATGTCCTTGAGTACTTCTCACAGGGTATGTAACATGAGGCATGTGTCAGTCCAATTTATGCTTATTCAGTTTTGACCTTTATTTATAGATTTTCAGACAATCGCTGTTACCTATAGTTTCTGATAATATATCATAAATGATGATAAACAGATAAAAAAAAGCAATTTGGGGTTTCAACCTAGCAAATTTGAAGGTACCGGCACACTTTCCTTTACTTTATAATAGTCATCTCAGTTCCCAGTCTAGTATTCTCCAACTTGGGTCCATGTTCACTTGGTTTCTTTTACCTTTCAACTTTCAGTATTCATTAGCTTTCTTTCACTCAATGTTAAACAATGTGACTTGCATAACCCATACAATATGCATGTGCAAGCTTCAGTTTACACAACTTTTGCTGTCAACATTTTCATGTCCTCATGTGCCTGTTTATTCTACATCATAGGGACTTAGCATTACATTTTGTATACTTTAGTAAACCTATTAACTTCCTCTTAGTTGTGGCTTCCAACACAATACCTTTCTTGAACAAATCATCACCTTTATCCTGTCAGGAGTGAATACAACTTAAGAATGCCAGCATAGAAGAGAAATTGTGAAGACAACACTCACATCGAGTGTAAGGTCAGCCCAAAGTCTTGGAATAAGTACTATTCTGGCCTACCTATACTCATTCATCACTAACCTTAAACTATTAGCATTAAACTAACAGAAGGTAAGCCATATTTTTTATTATTATTTTTACTATTTGGCAGTTCCTCAGCTTTGAGCATCATAATTCAGTAACTGCATATTGTCCTAAATTTTTCATTAACCTTTATTTTTTATTTGGGATGGGGGAGTTGAGGAGAACAACATGACCTTAATATGTACATATTCTAATTTTTTTCCAAACATGAATTTTCAGAGACTTTTTGCATTTAGCATCTTGGCTGTAAATAATTTAAAAAGTCTGGTTTATAAAGTTGTCTGTTATATTTTGAACTGTTGCATTTAATTTAAGGCATAGGTACTTAATTGTTCCCAAGAGGTAGCATCTATGGATTGGCACTTTGAAGCATATGGGGAATCCAGCTTGAGGCAGCTGGTAGCAGCAGAGGATCTTCCTGTTTGTGCTTTCTGCTTTGCTTGGTCTCCTTGCAACTTGACTGCAGGAAATGGAAGTTTTCTCAATGAGGTATTTCTAGGGACCTGTGCTGAGCATTGCTAAGGAAAAGGAGGTGAGAACTACAGCTTTCCCCTTGGGAGTCTGGTAGAAGTTCATTCCTGTTTTCTGTCTTGAGACAAATAGCTATTCTCCTTTGAGCGCTGCTCACATCATTCAGTTACAGGTGTCTACGTGCCGCAGCGCAAGGTAGCTCAGGAAGTTTTTAGCGCTAGCCTGTCAGGTCAGGGTGCACGGCCAACGCCCCCTCCACGCCGTGGCCGCGGCTATATAGGTGACCGTGACCCTGACCCTCCCAATTCCTTTTTCCACCATCAGTGTCAGTTCAGATCAGTGTTACCTCATGAAACGCAAGGGCCTGTCTTCCGCGCAAAATTCTAAATGCCAGGATTCAAGCTGTGCTTAGGATGCTGCAAGGCTTTCCTGATGGACGACCCACACGAGAAATGCCTTGCTTGCCTGGGTGAGTCCCACATCCTTCAAGTGGAGGACTCGGCTGGAAAGGGAGTGCCGTCTCTGCCTCATCTCGGGGACCAGAGCCGCTCTGTCCACAAGCAGCTAAGCCGTCAGTGCTCCACCAGACTCTCGATCGGCCCAGGCTCAGGCCCCCCGCTAATCCCCGGTACCAGGCCCAAGATCTCGGCCCTCAACAGTACCTTCCAGGCACCGATCCCGCCGGTCCCCCGGTAGCCTCTCAACCACCCCTAGCAGGGCCATGGCTCAGGCATTGGCTCGCCAAGGGCACTGAAATCCAGCTCTGGTGCAAAACGCGGGGCAACCGGCTTCATTGGCACCGCCTCCCTTGGCATCGCTGGATGCGGTACTGCCCACAAGCCCAGCAGTGCCTATGAGCCCAGCACCTCCTGAAGGCCTGGCACCGCTGAACCCATCACCGTCACCGATAACACCATTTCTGGTACCGTCACTTCCGGTACTGTCTGACTCGGCACCGCCAACACCTGCACCGATGCCGGTACCATCCTGAGCCTCCTTGCCCGTGTCCAACCCGGCACCGTCTAACCCGGTACCGGGCCCAAGTTCTACAGCTCTGCGCCGCTTCCCTGAGGAACTCTCGGTACTGGAACACTGCATGTCGGGGGGGGGGGAGATCGTCCAGGTCATCCTCGGAGGATCCCTTTCTCCCCACCCAGGAGGAATGCCCAAGGAAGCGTGCCCGCAAAAGCTTTGTGTCACCGAGAGCGCGGTGCGAGCACAAGTTGGGGGAAGCACCTGGGCCCCTCATAACCCCAATGCCGCTGAAGAGGTCCCCACACAACGAATGGAACCTCGACTGCCTGAATGCAATGGCGGACTATGCCTCTTCCCGATATGCATGTTCGCCTGCACTGGAGTCCTCGAATTTCTCCGACAATGAGCTGGACCCTGATTCCACACAACAAAGCAGATCAAGGGCTCTGTCATCTTCATCGCCTGACAAGAGGCTGATCGACATGTCCACCGATAGCGAAGGGGACCCTCACGTTGAACAGGACCTTCTTCGTTGCATGGCAGCGAACCTGAAGCTTAAGCTGGAGGTCATCCAGGTGGAGGATGACTCCCTATTTGACGCATGCCGCCGAGCCCCACCGGCTAAGGACGGAATTCTCTTGCACGCTGGGGTGTTCTGCGTTGTTCAAGAACACTGGCAGATGCCTTCCTCGATCCCGCCAGTGTCCAAAGTAGTGGACAAGAAATATTACATCTCCCCGGAAGGGTTCCCCTTCCTATTTCAGCACCAGGCCCTGGGGTCCTTGGTGATTGATGCAGTCAACCAAAGGGAGAGACAAGGTCAACCTAGCACCACCCTCAAGAACAAGGAGGCGAGGAGACTCGACTTACTCGGCAGGAAAGTGTACTCCTCGGCCACCCTACAGCTGCACATCTCAAACCACTCTGCTTTGATGACGCGCTATATCTTCAACCTGTGGGAAGCTCTACGGAATCTCCATTTGGTCATCCCAAAGGATCGCCTAAGAGACTTCGAAGCAATGCTGGATGAGGGGGAGACAGCATCCAGGGACACGCTGGCAGCAACCTGGGATGCAGTAGATACAGCGGCATGCACAGTGGCATTGGTGGTGGTGATGCATCGTTTGGCCTGGCTCCAGAACTCTGGCCTCACCACACAAATGCAACAAATTATCCAGGACCTCCCCTTTGAAGGACCCGACCTCTTTGCATCTTCCACAGATGCAAGGCTGCATGGTATGAAGGACTCGAGGGCCACCCTGAGGTGCCTTGGGATCTACACTCTGCAACCTGTTAGATGTTTGTCTAAGTTGCACCAGCTACAGCAACTGAAACAACAGCTGCAGCTACAGAACCAGTTCCCGAGATCCCTCCAGTTTCCCCAGTGTCACCTCGGGGACCTGGACAAGGATGAAGGCTGGGCAGGTAAAGGGGGTAAGCAGGGCACCTCTCAGTCGGGACGGTGCGGACAAGGGTCGAACTGCTCATCTCGCCGCAAACAGCGTTTTTGATGGTCCCTCCGAGGGCAGTGCTCCACAGCCCCTGTTCTCCCCCCAGCACCTCCGCCACTTCGCCCCACGGTGGACCCAGGTCACCTTGGACCAATGGGTCCATGACACAGTAGCAAGAGGTTACCACATCCAGTTCCTCTCAACCCCCCAGGACAGGAAACCATCCCCTCTCATAGCCCCAGACAACCCCAATCTCCTGGGAAAGCTTGAGGCTGAATGCTAAAAATTACTCTCCCTCGGAGCCATCAAAAAGGTTCCCAAGAGGGAACGCGGCAAAGGGTTCTACTCCCATTATTTCCTAGTCCCCAAACCCGACGGGGATCTCCAGCCCATCCTAGACCTCAGAGCTCTCAACAAAAACTTAAAGAAAATAAAATTCTGCATGATCTCCCTACTGCAGATCATTCCTTCCCTGTCCCCAGGACTGTGGTTCACGGCCCTCGACCTAAAGGACGCTTACTTCCACATAGCCATTCAGCCCCACCACAGGCGGTTCCTCAGGTTTGTAGTGGCCCGCCGCCATTACCAATTTACCGCCCTCCCCTTCGGGTTATCGTTAGCCCCCAGGGTGTTCACAAAGTGTGTTGCACCAGTTGCAGCGTTTCTACACAGGAGGGGTGTAAGAATCTACCCCTATCTGGACGACTGGCTCACAGTGGTCAAGTCAAGTCGACAAGTACAAGACCACGTTGACATCGTAATGAACCTGTGCAGATTCCTGGGCTTCCGCATAAATCTGGAAAGGTCCAAGCTTTGCCCCACCCAAGACATAGAGTTCATTGGGGCACACTTGGACACTCGGCAAGGCATTGCATCCTTGTCCCTGTCAAGATTTCAATCCATCTGCACCATTGTCACAGAGGTCCAGGCTCCTGTGCTGACCACAGTGCACAGATGCATGCAGCTCCTGGGGCACATGGCAGCGGCCAAATCGGTAATCCGAACAGCCCGCCTGCAAATGCGACTGTTCCAGCTCTGGTTCACCATAAGTTTCTGAATGGAATGAGATCGCCTCGACAAGGTAGTCTCGGTACCCCAGCATGATCTGGAGTCCCTCCAAATCTGGCGGGACCCCAACTTTGAGATGGGGGGGATCCCGTTCAGGGAGTCCAAACCTGCAGTGACTCTGATAACGGATGCCTCCAACCTAGGATGGGGTGCCCACCTCTCAGGGGGCCTATCCACGCAGGGCGCCTGGAGCCTTGAAGGCAGTATCCTCCACATAAATGTGAAGGAGCTCAAGGCCACCAGACTGGCCTGCATGGCCTTCCTGGATCAGATCCAGGGCAGGGTGGTCCAAATCCTATCAGGCAACACAGCAGCCGTATTCTACACAAACCGCCAAGGGGCGGTCCGCTCCTCGGCCCTATGCGAGGAAGCGACCAAGCTATGGCAACTAGCATTAGACCACCACTTCACGCCAACTGCCTCCCATCTCCCTGGGGTGGACAATGGCATAGTGGACTCACTCAGCAGGAAGCCACTGGTGAACCACGAGTGGTACCTCCACAGCGAGGTTTTCTCCCTACTGACAACCAGGTGGGGAACCCCCTAGGTCGACCTTTTTGCCTCAGCACAGAACCACAAATGCCCTTGATTCTGCTCCCTTCGAGGCAGGGAGAAGGGGTCCCTTAGTGATGCCTTTCTCCTCAATTGGGCAGGAGCCCTAATGTACGCCTTCCCACCAATCCCCCTGATCCACAGGGTGCTCCTGAAGGCCCTCACAGATGGGGCATTCCTCATCTTGATAGCCCTGGACTGGCCCAGGCAACACTGGTTCCTTCTCCTACAAGACATGTCAGTGAGGACCCCGCTCCGCCTCCCGAGGTGGGCGGACCTTCTGACAGAGGACTCGGGACGCCTCTGGCACCCCAACCCAGGCCTCCTGCACCTGACAGCCTGGATGCTCTCTGGCTCAGCGAGCAAGAGAGACACTGCTCAGATAGAGTTAAGAAGGTCCTGGTTGGTAGCAGAAAACCCTCCACCAGGTCCGCCTATATTGCAAAATGGAACCACTTCTCTACTTGGTGCCATGGTAAAAACGTAGACCCTACCTCCGCACCAGTACAGGTGACCTTAGACTACCTTTTTGACTTGAGGGAGAAAGGCCTTTCCCTGTCATCACCGAAGGTGTATTTGGCAGCAATCTTGGCCTTTCACCAAACAACGAATGGGGTCCCACTCTTCTCACACCCCATCTGCCATAGATTCCTGAAAGGAGTGGAAAAGCTTTTTCCCCATGTCCGTAACCCCACCCTACAGTGGGACCTGAATGTGGTGTTACGGGCTCTCTCAGAACCACCATACGAGCCCTTAGACTCAGCCACCCTGTTAGTGCTGTCCTGGAAGGTGGCTTTCTTGGTGGCTGTTACATCGGCCAGAAGGGTCTCAGAGCTGCGAGCCCTATCCTCTGAGTCCCCGTATACAGTTTTCTTCCCTGATGAGGTGGTCCTCCATCACCACCCCTCGTTTCTGCCCAAGGTCGCCACCCTTTTCCACTTGAATTGAGAGAACTGCCTGCCGGTGTTCTATCCAGACCCACAGGTGATGGAAAACCAGAGATGGTGGAACACCCTGGACATGAGGAGAGTGCTCCTAACTTATACTGAGCGCACTCGATCCTTCCGCAGGACCCCCCAACTGTTCGTGGCGGTCGTGGAATGCATGAGAGGTTCTCCAGTATCCTCCCAATGCATCTCCAAATGGATTGTGAACTGCATTAAAGACTGCTATGGAAGGTCAAACACGCCTCTTCCAGAGACTGAGAGAGCCCACTCTACCGGAGCTCAGGCGTCCTCCACGGCCTTATTTGCTAAGGTCCTGATCCAAGAGATCTGCAGGGCTGCTATGTAGTCATTGATACATACCTTCACAACGCACTATGCCATTGCCCAACAGGCGAGAAACAATGTTGCTGTGGGCAGAGCTGTGCTCAGTGTGAGTACACTGTAACTCCTCCCACCATCCTTGGGTAAGGCTAGCAGTCACCTGTAACTGAATGATGTGAACAGCACTTGAAGGAGAACAGCTGGTTACTCACCGTAACCGTCCTTCTTAGAGATGGGCTGCTCACATACATTCAGGTCTCTCCCACCGTCCCTGCTAATGGAGTTTGCAAAGGTATATAGGACTGGGAGGGTCAGGGTCATGGTTACCTATATGGCTGTGGCGTGGAGGAGGCATTGGCCGTGCACCCTGACCTGACAGGCTAATGCTAAAGACTTTCCGAGCTACCGTGCGCTGCGGCACATAGACACCTGTAACTGAATGATGTGAGCAGCTCATCTCGAAGAAGGATGGTTACGGTGAGTAGCCAACCGTTCTTTCCCTGGATGAGAAGAAGGTGAGGAACTCAGCAGGGTGATAGCTGGCTATGTTTATTTCCTTACCCTTTAATCTTCCTAGTCAGATGAGCTGGAGAGTGTGGGATGAAGCCTAAAGAAAAATGTGCTAACCATATTGTAGGAAAAGACGAAAAGACTATCCTTCTGATGGAATTGGTGCATTCCATTGTAGATTTAGTAAGGGGTGCTGTCACTGAAAACTACTGTAGCTTTTTCTCCTGCCTGTGTTTCTTCTTTTGCCCTCCTTTTTAATGCATCCCAAATACTGCTACAAAACCTCCTTGCCCTGTGAGGACTACTTCCAGACTTTTCAAACCCTTCCACAGCTTGCCAGTTTTCTTATTTTATTGATTGGTTGTAAATCTAGACCTAGCTAGAGCCCTGGGCAAGATGTATACTTGTTTTCAAAGCTGTTGTGAAGGGTGACTCTCACCAGCAGTGCTGCCTGGTGCTTAGGGAGGGGTGGAGTTGTGGTTCCCTCTTCTGTAACTCTGTCCTCTGGGGTCAGTCCTGCAGCTAAGTCATGCATGATAGTCCACCCCTTTCGGGATATACAGAAAGAAAAATCTGATAATGGAGAAGTCTTCTGGTGTCCACTAGGAGAGGGCTTCAGGGCTTTCTCCTTTACTCTAGAACTTCAGATCTGGTCTCTTGTGTATTCAGGTTTTCCCCAGCTGAATTGTCCAGCAAAACACAGGCTTCTGATATTGTCTTACTTTCAAGAGTTGGTTTGTAGGTCAGGCCCTCCGTCCCCACCAGTCTCTGATCCAAGGGGATCTAAATTCTGCTTTTTGTGGTGCTTAATAGCTCCATTCCTGGATCACTTTCCACCTGATTTACCCCTTTTTTCCTCCTGCAGGATAAATTAAAGAACTAAAGTGAAAATAAAGTTTCTCACTTTTCCAAACAGTCATCAATCTCTCCTTGCAGCTGTGGGCAGATCAGTGTGACCAGGCCTCAGGCAGCATGAGATCCTAAGTTATTTCCCCAGAGCTCAGAGCAGAGGTCTGTTCCCTTCCCCTTACTTGCCTACTGAGCTGTTCATCATCTTCTTTTAGGCTTTCCCTCCAGCTTGTATAGGCTTTGCAGGTACAGTTTGGTGGCACTGTCTGTGCCTGTGAAGATTTGATTTGTAATTCATTAGCCTAAGTACAGCTATTAACATGTTGTCATTGGAATGAGCAGGGACTCTGAAGTGTTCCGGTATTGGTTTTTGAGTGTTGTGACTTCTGATGTCAGATTTGTGTCCATTTATTCTGTCCAATGTATAAGGCAGGGAGACATTTCTGGCATAGGATGGCATACATTACATTGGTGGATGAGCAGATAAATGAGCCCTTGATGGCGTAGGCTGTTAATCAGGGGTTCTTGAATTTTTTTTTTCTGGTTCACCCTTTAAAAATATTTGACTGCTCCCCCTTTCCATTCCACCTTTACTTTTGCACTGTTGCCATGGGTGATGATAGCTTCAGAGCATGTGGTCAGGAGCCATTGTTCTCTGGCCACCTATCTCTGAAGGACTCTGGCTGTCAGCTGTGTGCGGGACTGACAGGCACAGCCCCAGCAAGCATGGGAGGCTGACAGCTCTCAACTCTTCTCCCTATAATAACCTTGTGACTCCTTGAAAGACCCCAACCCCCACTCTGAGAACCTCTGCTGTAAATAATGTCAATATAATTACTGAGGGTACTCCAGTTGTTTTTGCTCCAGATATAGGTCTTTAAAATAGATACAATTCCACTGCCATGAGATAATGCACGTACTTAACTTCATTTAGAAAAATCCCAGTAGGGCCTTTATGGTCATTTTAGCACACTTTAGTAGATTAATATAATAAATTGCTTGTTGAAACATGGGAGAAATTGATTTGAGACTGCATTTTGGTATTCAAAGATAAAAATAAGATGCCACCTAAGTTGTATAAAGGTGTATAAATAGCAAGTAATAAAAAATGGTATTTCAGAAATAGTTTCACCTGAATTTCATTTCAGTAAGATTGTTAGAAGGGAAAACTTCTGTGAATCAGTGAGGGGTATGTGTGTTTGATTGGCTTGCTGCTGCATCCTTATTAGGGAGAGTTTAAGGAAGATTAGACAGACTCTTAGGAAACATTTTCTTCTCTTACTGAAGGGAGCATGGGACTTAGGCGAACAAAGCTCTTATACTTCCAGGTCATATGTCAAGAGATTTTTAAGGCAGTAATTTAACTAGAATAAAAATCTTAGATGATTCACTGATCTTGTCACTCAGGGCTGCCACTCTGTCCATCCTCAGTATAGTTTACTTTCTTTAAATTTTGCTTATATTTAATTTAGTTTTCTGTAATTAGGAGAGGGGATATTAATATTACAAATTTATTGATAGCCTGATCCTTCCTGAAGACTCATCCAAAGACAACAGGCACTTTAGCAGCTGCTTGAATAATTCAATAGTAGGTATATTTATGTTTTGCATACAAGCTTTTTTCCACTAAGATGTTCTGTTATGCGAGGCTTCCATGGTACATCTAACTTGTTCACCTGAGGCTTAGGGGGTGGTTTTTCAGCTATGATCGGTGTATTTGGTAAAACAGTTTAATTTATAAGCAGCCATTGTTTTAACTTGTAATTAAATTAACTGTACATTTTTTGAAACAGTCAGCAACTTGACTTTTTTTAGTGTTCCATTTAATAAGGACTTCAGAACAGAGGATTTCAACTTTTCTCCACTCACAGATCTCAGAGCAACTTCCGCTGCTTTTTTGTCTTCAGTTCCACAGTGCTTATTGAATGCATTCATCAATTCTTTGTGATGACACAGAATTGTTTTGTAGTGGTCATGGGTAAATGGCATAATGTGGAAAAACAGGTTAGTTTTGGTTAAGGGATGTCCTGGATTTGAGCTGTTAAAAGGTATTTGTTAATATAGTGCTGTGGGTTGGTGGGGGGGATGCAGGGAGCCTAAAGGAGGGATATGGGAACCACTGCTGGGTAGTGAGTGTGATACTGGGTGGATACTGCTGGATTTTGGAGGTTGGTAGTGTAGGGAATGCTGGTTGTAGTTTGCTGGTAGGAATGTTAGGTAAACTCAGGGGGATGTCATGAAGCTTGCTTTTTCTACAGTCCTAATCTTAACCTACCTTCAGACCCCAGTTGAAATAGTTGGAGATTGATGTGTCAGTTGTGTGACATTTCCCTCCTGCAATCTGGATTGGTGTGCAGCTGTGCTGACCAAATACTCCACTTCAGGGTTCTGATTTACTCCAGCTTGCTGTGTGAACCCCCACTCCTGGGTCAGTTCACACCAGCCTCCAATTTGTAACTGGTTTCTCAGGCAGTGGAAATACACTCTCTATAGCAGTGATGGATCAGGGGCTGCAGGACCCCTATGCCCCTATCACCAGTGGAGTCCCCCTGCCTGGCCCCCCTCCACCAGCCCAGGGCCCTGGCGCAGGTGAGTCAGTGCTGGGGAGGGGGGGGGGCAGAGACTGGCTGCAGCCTGGCCTGTTGGCCCCTGATGGTGGTGGTGGGGCCAACTGGCACATGCAGTGCAGCTTCTGGTGCAGCCAGCCCAGGGACAGGGTGGCAACTGAGAGCCTGGCCTCTGGGCTGACCCGCTTCTCTCCCCCATCAGTGCTGATAGGATGGAGGGGCCCCCACATTGTGGTGGGCTCCTTGGAACAGGCCCAGTTGTCCTGTGCATTAATCTGCCTCTGCTCAGTAGCCATTCATGAGATGATTCCCCAGTAAGCACCCTAAACCTCCAGATACAACGCCAGGATCTTGCTAGGTTTACCTGTTCTGAGTGTTGCTTAGAAGATGGAATCCATGGCAAAGACCTTTATCCAGTTCAAAGTGTCTTTATTTCCAAACCCTCTCAAACTCCTTTCTTCCAGTTAGGTGATTCTTTCCCCTCAGTTCAAGGTACTTCGTCTGCATTGTTCTTGTCAGTTTCCAAAGGGATAGCCGTGTTAGTCTAGTCCAGCAAAAAAAAAACCAAAGAGCTGTGTGGCACTTTAAGACTGACAGATTCATTTTTCGCATGAGCTTTCATGGGAGAAAATCCCACTTCGTCAGATGCTTCAAAGATGGGTGAACTTGCAGAATGGAATGAAAATAAGTGCAAGGGGGTGTAAAACATAGGATCAGGTCATACAGTAACAGGAAATCAAAGCAGTTGTTAGGTTCAAACCATGGGAAGCCTGAAGTCAAATTACCTTTTGTAATGAGAAAAGAACCCATAGTCTCGATTAAGTCCTGCTTTCACAGAATTTAGCTTGCATATTAATTCGAGTTCAGATGTTTCTCTTTGGAGTCTTGATGTCCCAGTCACATCTCTGGCGACAGTCATTAACAAATCATTTATCAAGTGATTAGAAAGATGGAAGTGCTCAGCAACTGGTTTCTTTGTTTTCTGATTTCTGATATCAGCTCTGTGGTTCATTTATTCTTTTGCGCAGCAATCGTCCTGTTTATCCAATGTATAAGGTGTTGGAGCATTTCTGGCACATGATGGCATAGATCACATTAGTTGATGAGCAGGTAAATGAGCCTTTAATGGAGTAGCAGGCTTGATTAGGACCTATGATGGTATCTGTTGTGCAGATCTGTGGGTAGACTTGGCAGTGTGGTTTGTTGCAGGGATGTGTGCCTCAAAAAATGAATCTGTTAGTCTTAGTGCCACACAACTCCTTGTGTGTGTGTGTGTGTGTGTGTGTGTGTGTGTGTGTGTGTGTGTGT